>CAUYON010007558.1:0-12743 GCA_963573935.1 Arctocebus calabarensis
TTTTTTGAGACAGAGCCTTAAGCTGTCACGCTGGATAGAGTGCTGCGGCATCACAGCTCACAGCAACCTCCAATTCCTGGGCTCAAGCAAACCTCTTGCCTCTGCCTCCCAAGTAGCTGGGACTACAGGCGCCCACCACAATGCCCAGCCATTTTTTGGTTGCAGCCATCATTGTTGTTTGGCGGGCCCAGGCTGGATTCGAACCTGCCAGCTCAGGCGTACATGGCTGGTGCCTTAGCCCACTGAGCTACAGGCGCTGAGCCAGGAATTGGGTTTAAATCTGGCCTGAACATCTCTGCGACCTTGTCTCTGGGCAACACCATTTACACCTTTCAGTTGCCAGCTCCAAACTGCTCACTCAGAGGGAAACAGAGGCCCAGAGAGGGTACCCGAAGTAACACAGAGCCAGGCCTCTTGCACCCCGTCCATTGCCAACCCCACAACATTGGTCTTTTGAAGTGAATGTTTGCTTGGCGTCTGACTGAGCCTTCATAGGTCCGGGGTGGGGGGTGGGGAGCCTGGACGAACCTGATTGGGTCTGTGTCTCTTAGTTTCCCAGCCAGGCCTGGCCCAGCCGGATGCACTGCTGGTCTTCCCAGGCCAAGTGGCTCAACTGTCCTGCATGCTCAGCCCCCAGCACACCATCAGGGACTGTGGTGTCTCCTGGTACCAGCAGCGGCCAGGCAGTGCCCCCCGCTATCTCCTTTACTACCGCTCGGATGAGGAGTACCACCGGCCTGGTGAAATCCCTGACCGATTCTCAGCAGCTAAGGATGTGGCGCACAATGCCTGTATCCTGACCATCAGCCCCGTGCAGCCCGAGGATGACGCGGATTACTATTGCGCTGTTGGCTTCAGCTCTGGTCCCTAGGGGTGGGGTGCGAGACAGCGTCTCCTGTCTGCCCCTGACCTTGGGCCCCTCTTTAACTTTCTTTGAGCCTTGCTCTGTCTCCTCTGTAAAATGGGTTAATAACATTCAACATGTCAACATGAGCTATTGTGAGGGCCATGAGATCTGGGTGAACAAAGTGACTGTAGTTGGTCTAGGAGTGTGGGGTTTGGGGGTTCTGGTGATTATTGCCAGAGGAAGCACCTGAGATCCTTGGAGCGTGACCCAGCCTCCCCTCTGGCCCCCAGGGGGCTCAGATTGGTGGCCTGGCCTTCTTGTGACCTGTGGAGCTGGAGAGAGAGAAAAAGGAACCAGACCTTGACACCCACAGGTCTGCATGGCTGGTTGTGGTCCAACCGTCATGGGTCTGGAGTGGTTGGGAGGGGCAACCCCTCTCTATCCCTTGGCGTCTCTGCCCAAGGCAGGACAGAGCATTGCTGGGGCAAGGAGGAACACCATTTGTGGGTAGCACGTAGGGGAGAGGGCTTGGAGGCTCCCAAGGAACAAGGCTGAGGGTGCTGAGGACAGTTGGGCAGAGGGCTGGGGCAGAGTCCCTCCACTGGGAGGTGTGTTCTCTTGCTCTCCTGAGGGAGGCGCTCTTATGGGCTGGGCAGCTGCACCTGAGCGGCAGGGGCCAAGAGCCAGAGCACCGGGTGCAGGGATAAGGAAAGGCATCAGAAGCAGCGCTCAGTGCCTGGAAGTGGGGAACATTCCTCTTCCCTCCCGATGACCCTATGAAGCGCCTAAATGTCTGCAGGTCAGCCCTCGCCTGCACAGAGTTGGGGGGGGGCCCAGGTCCTGAGAGGGTCCCGCCGACACTCTCAGCCACATCCTGGGCTTTCGCCGGCCGATTACTCTCATCTACGTCTCTGCAGGGGCGGGGAGGGAGGGCAGGCAGGACCCAGGCTGCCTTTGAAGGAGGGGGCCGGTGAATCCTAACAGGACCCTCGGACCTGTGCGGGAAGGCCAAGTCGACAGCTTGGTGACTTCCTTCCCCTTCTCTTGAAGACCCCAGAAGCCTCGGTGGCCGCTGGCTCGCACTCAGCTACATTGTTGGGCACAGATAAAAGATTGCCAACTTTTCATCCAGAGCGGAGGCTTCAGCATGTAGGGGCTACGTAGTGCGGGCAGGTGCAGCGAACGCCTGCAGCCGTAGGCCGCCCCGTCCCTCCCGGCCTCAGTTTCCTCCTCTGGACTCCCGCCAGCGCCTGCCCAACTCTGTGAGGATGGCCGGAGCCCTCATGCCGACTGAAGAAACTGCAACTCTGGGTCCTAACGCCACAAGGCCGGACTGCTAATCGTGGCGATACCTGGCGTGACAGGACCACCGAGACGTCGGGACCTCCGCGCGGCCTAGAGTGGTCCCGGAAGTGCCCGCGGGCCGGGGGCGGGGCTCGGGGCGCCCAGGCTGCCGCGGTCTCCGCTTCAGCAGCTGCAGCAGAGCGAGGCGGTGTCGGCGGCGTCGGCCGCGGGTTGGAGCAGCTCAGGTGTGGCCCCGCCCCACCCGCCTGCGGCCCCGCCCCGGCCCAGGTGAGCTGCCCCGCCCCAGCCTAGGTGAGTGGCCCCGGCCCTCTAAGGTGACCTGAGTTTGCTGACCACCTGTCTTAACGGTGGCCCCGGGTGTGGGTGTCTCTAGTCGTTGGGAATCCTCTAGAGGCGCCGCGTCGCCTCCCAGGCTACGCTTGCGGGTCTGTGGACCCTCCTGGGCCTCCAGCCAGGAAACCCTACCGTGCTGAGGTGCCCAGGCCTGGGGGGCTCCATGGAGAATGGGGTGACAGATGCAAGAGGCCCTGGGTGAGGCCCCGAGAGGGGACGCACGGGGTTCCAGACATGGATTTTCGGCCCCCAAACATTTAAGACATTGTTGGGCATAGATAAAAGATTGCCAACTTTTCATCCAGAGTGGAGATTTCAGCATATAGGGGCTACATAGTGCGAATGGAAAATTCCTAAGGAGGGACACTTGGAAACACCAGGGTTTTACAGGTGGGTGGAGGAAGAGTTGCATTCCACAGCAGGACAGAGAAATCAGAGGGCATAAACACTGGGAAGAAAGCTTTCAAAAACCGATGGAATAAAATAAGAATGGGGTTGGGGGGTGGAGATGAGGTGGGGGCTAGATCAAAGCTTTCAGGCACTCAGGTAGGTAATGTGGGTTAGTGAAGGGTGGGCCCGTATTGTCACATCTTTCAGTTTTTCAAGAGAAAGCTTAGAAACTTACTGAATGTTAAATACTGCCAACTAAGTAAAATGAGAAGGAAAAGCCCAACTCTTTGAGAGCCAAACAAAATGTGTCTGTGGCAGAATCCCCAGACTGGGCTGCTAATTTGCAACCTCTGAAATGAAGGGTTTTGAGAAGGACATACTGGAGAGCAGTGCCAGATGGGGTGGGAAGGTGAGGACTGAGAAGAGAGGGATTTGGCAATAAGGAGGTCACTGGATGCCAGAGCTGAGGTCCCAGCTGAAATCGGAAACACGAAGTTTCTGGCATTGCCATACATAGCTGCATGATTTTTCTTGGCAACATTTAACATCTTAGAAGGAATTGGCAGAGAGGCTGGGAGTTAGCGGTTTGTTGCAACAGGACAAGGAGTTGGGGAGCATGACGCTGGTCGGAGAATTGAAGTGACACCCATAGTTAGACTTACTACAGATAGAGAGGATCTAAGCCAGACAAGGAAGAGGAGAACGGTGAAAGTGGGAGGTTGCTGGGTTTTGAGATCAGATCACTTAGGCCAAGTGAGAGAACTGAAAGGGTTAGAGATGGTGGATTGCTGCAGAGGCGAGAGAGGGCAAGAGGCACTGAAGAGATCAAAGAATTTTTGACAATACTTTAGTCCTGTGGTTTTTTTTTCTTTTTTTTGAGATAGTCTTGCACTGTCACTCAGGCAAGTGTGCAGTGGTCTCATCATAGCTCACTACAGCCTTGAACTCCTAGGCTCATGCAATCCTCCTACTTCAGCCTCTTGAATAGCTAGGGCTACAGGTGCTCCACCACCATGCCCAGCTAACCTTTCTGTTTTTTGTAGAGATGGAGTCATGCTCTTGCTCAGGCCTCAAAGTGATCCTCCCACCTCAAGTGATCTCCTAAAGTGCTAAGATTACAGGCATAAGCCATCATACCTGGCCTGTGCTTTTTTTATACCTGGTCTTTCTACTGACTGGAAAAGACAAAGTATTGTTTAGTCATTTTTTGTAGAGATAGGGTTTCACCATGTTGTCCAGGCTGGTCCCAAACTCTTGGCCTCAAGTGATCCTCTCACTTTGGCCTCCCTAAATGCTAGGATCATAAACATGAGTCACAGTGCCCAGCCTGACTAATCATTTAAAACAATCATTTCCAAATAGGAATGAGTTCCATTGTGACTATTTTGATTAATTTAGTATGGTTTTTTTGAGCTGGTTACTCGCTGAGCTTTAGCAGAAGGATAATGTAACTTCATATAGGATTGTAAGGATTAAACAAGATTCTGTGAAGTATGTGGTAGTGTCTAGCACATGTAGGTGCTTCACAGATACAAGCGCCTATCATTGTCATGTCCCCTGAAGACTTTGCCTTTGTCTAGCACAGAGGTTTCTGAAGAGTTTTCTGAGGGGCTTCCTCAGGGGCCACCAGAGTGGGGTGTTCCAGTCACCTTCTTTGTCCCTGCTGAAACCTCGCCTTCAACTGGAGCAGCTCTGCTTTGGTCTGTTTTATTTATATTCCTAGAGTTGGACAATTGATTTATTTGAATAAAGTGTTCTTTGGCAAAATAAAAAAGACAGTTCTAGCACACAAACAAATGGCTTTTCCTCCACTTGATGATTTATTCAATGACCATGAACATTTGTGCTGGTGGCTGGAGATTCCAAAACAAAGGATCACAGTCCTTGCCCTGGGAAGCTCGAAGGCTAGTGGTGGGGAGAGCCTTATAAACGTGCAAGGTGGGGAGTGTTGTGATGAGGTGCTGGGTGCCCCTCGGATTACCCTCTAGGTGTGTCTGAGATGGTCACAGGCTGAGGATACAGAGAATGGGGACATTTGGATGAGTCCAGAAGGTTGAACAAGCAACAGTCTAAGAATGGGGGCAGGACCTGTAAGGAAGGAAAAGAGTAGTGCCCGCGAGTTAAGCTGGAAGGTTAGGAGTGTATAGGGGAGAGAGTCAGGAGACTGGGCTGGAAGGGCTGGGTGTGAAGGGCCTTGGGAAGGACTGGGGCTGTCTCAAGGTCCTAAGGAGGGAAATGCCATGCTCAGGCTTGTGATCATTTGGGAATTTGACTGTAGTGTCCGTGGAGAGCATATATCAGAGGGAAGGGTGGAAGCTGGAGGTCGGTGGCTAGTTAGGAGGTGAATATTGAAAAAAGCCTGGGGAGGAGCACTGAGGCCCGAGCTGCAGAGGGGCTGTGAGGACAGAGAGCCAGAGACTCCTTCCATGAAGCCTCAGGAAGTGGACAGGCCTGGGTTGCAGGGTAAAAATGAGATGATCTAGGCTGACTCTGAGGGCTTGGGCTTGGGCAGCTAGCTGGAGGGAATGTGGTTAGCCTAATGTAGGAGGAAAGTGCGTTTTTCCAAAAATACTGTCAGATCATCCAGTAGCTCAATCCTTGCCCATTTTCCACAGGGCTCCACTTCCCATGCTGCAGTGCAGTGGTGTGATCCCAGCTCACTGCAGGCTTGAACTCCCACCTTAGCCTGCCCAGTAGCTGGGACTATGGGCGTGTGGCACTGAGCATGGCTCATTTTTTGTTTTTAATTTTTTGGAGAGACAGGGACTCACTATGTTGCCCTGTCTAGTCTCAAAGTCCTGGCTTCAAGTGATCCGCCTGCCTCAGCCCCCCAAAGCGGTGGGATTTCCACTTTCTGTCTTAGTTCACTTTTCCTCTTCAGCCCTCAGCGTCCAGACACCATGATGTGGCCCTTGATTGTGTCCGTCTGTCTCTCTTCCTTGCAGTTATTTCTGGTAAATGAAACGTGTTTCTAAATCTTTTGGGATCATCTCAAGGGTAAGACCGTGTCTTATACTTACTTGGTTGTTTCCACCACAGTTTCTAGCACAGGAGGAGGTGCCCATGAGCTGCCCGATTCGCTGACTTAACACCCCTTGTTTTATTTCCAGGTTCTAAGAACAGTAAGTACAGTCCACAGAGGAGCATTTTTGAAGAAATACAGTCACTGGGGGTGATATAAGATTCACAATGGAGGTTCCCCCGGCCACCAAGTTTGGTGAGACCTTTGTGTTTGAGGACAGGTTAGAGACGCAGCAAGAACTTTTTCCTGGGGTGGACCTGGGGGACCCTTTTCTTCCAGAAAGAGGTTTGGAGCAAATGGCTGTTATCTACAAAGAGATCCCCCTTGGGGAGCAAGACGAGGACCGTGACGATTACGAGGGGAATTTCAGTCTGTGCTCAAGCCCTGTTCAGCGTAAGGCCCAGGACGATGAGCTATTTAGCCCAACCTTCCTCCAGAAATCCGACCTCGGTGTGTGTCAGATAATCCACAGTGGAGGAGAGTCCAGTCCACGCAACTGCATGGACGCAGACGCGGGGGACTCGGGACCGACCGCCCCTCACAGCTCGCCGCAGCCGGCCAAGCCCTACGCGTGTCGCGAGTGCGGCAAGGCGTTCAGCCAGAGCTCGCACCTGCTGCGGCACCTGGTGATCCACACCGGCGAGAAGCCCTACGAGTGCTGCGAGTGCGGGAAGGCCTTCAGCCAGAGCTCGCACCTGCTCCGACATCAGGTCATCCACACCGGCGAGAAGCCCTACGAGTGCCGGGAGTGCGGGAAGGCCTTCCGCCAGAGCTCCGCGCTCGCGCAGCACCAGAAGATCCACACCGGGAAGAGGCCCTACGAGTGCCGGGAGTGCGGGAAGGACTTCAGCCGCAGCTCCAGTCTCCGCAAACACGAGAGGATTCACACGGGAGAGAGGCCTTATCAGTGCAAGGAATGCGGGAAGTCCTTCAACCAGAGCTCAGGCCTGAGCCAGCATCGGAAAATCCACACCCTGAAGAAGCCCCACGCGTGCGAGCTCTGCGGGAAGGCCTTTTGTCACCGGTCGCACCTCATCCGGCACCAGCGCATCCACACGGGCAAGAAGCCGTACCAGTGCGCCGAGTGCGGGAAGGCCTTCAGCCAGAGCTCCAACCTCATCGAGCACAGGAAGACCCACACGGGCGAGAAGCCCTACCAGTGCCACAAGTGCGGCAAGGCCTTCAGCCAGAGCTCGTCGCTCATCGAGCACCAGCGCATCCACACGGGGGAGAAGCCGTACGAGTGCGGCCAGTGCGGCAAGGCCTTCTGCCACAGCTCGGCGCTCATCCAGCACCAGCGCATCCACACGGGCCGCAAGCCCTACGCCTGCGAGTGCGGCAAGGCCTTCCGCCACCGCTCGGCGCTCATCGAGCACTACAAGACGCACACCCGGGAGAAGCCGTACGTGTGCAACCTGTGCGGGAAGGCCTTCCGGGGCAGCTCGCACCTGATTCGGCACCAGAAGACCCACGCTGGGGCCAAACCGTAGAGCGAGGGCCTTGCACCAAAGCGTGAAAGACTTTGCCCGACGGAGCCTCTTTGCTAAGACCCTGGCTACCGGCCAGATAACGATGCCAAGTGGCATCCCTGTGGCGCCGGCGCTCCCGAGGGCCCGCCTGCTGGCCCTGCCCAGCCTCCAGCTCTCCCCCGGGAACCACGTGCTGTGCAGGCGGGGCAATAGGGCGGCCAGGGGCGGCGCGGAGCTGGCCCTCAGCCTTCGCGTTCTCCCGCTTGACTCCTGAGCCTACAAGACTTCATTCTGCCCTCTCTTTGCTTTTCCCAGAATCCAGAAGAAGAATATATGTCAAGAGGGAGAAGGCTGAGTTAAACCCAGGAAAATGTCAGATTCACGCCTTATATCAGGCTGCAGTCTAGCGCTTTTCGAAGACAGTCTGCATAAGCAGAAGAAAAATGAATTCGAAAATAGATATGTCAGCAGCAAAGAGGGATTTTCTGCCTGGGTTGGGCCTTAGTGGAGCCACCAAACAGGTCAACAGAGCAAAGGAGGATCCGGAAGCGGGTCTTGGGATGGGGGTGAGATGGTAAGCCCCTGCGTGTGGTCTCCCAGTCCCTCTTTAGCGTGAGGACCGGCCCCGTCAGAGGGCTCTCTCGCAAGAAGGCAGAGGCACCGGCATGACTGCCTTCCAGGAAAACCCTTCCCTGAGACCCGGTGCCCCCAAGATCACAGCGTGCCTTGGACATCAGCAAGGCCGGCTTCCGGTCTGGTCTGGCGATGATGTAACCTCGTTTCCCGTGTCAGGGGACAGGGGATGGGGTGGGTGGGGGAAGCAGGGTGGTTTGGTGGAGAAGGCCATGGTCCAATCAGAAGGTCTGGATCAAATCCCAGTTCCACCCCTACCTACCTGTGTGACCATGGGCAGGTCCTGTAACCTCCCCAGGCTCCATTTCCCCACCTGTGAGGTGGGGGTAATGGGACTTGAGCATGTACCTGAGGTTGGGATGAGGCTCCTATTTAGAATGAGGCCATGTAAGAAAGAATCTTGGTTGGCAACCAAGGATGGAGATCCAAAAGTACCCTGACCCTGCCCGGAGGTGTAGACTGGAAGGGTGTCTTCTTTCTAGGTCCTGAAACAGGGCTTGCAGCAGGCCCTCATTAGACAAGGCTGGCTCGCCCTCCCTCCCTGTCTCCTTCCCTCTAGCTTGCCCCTGGGCTGCACACAGGGACGCTTCCTCCCAGATGCCATCCTGCACCTCCTGCTGTGGCAGTGTCATTCTGCGTCCATGGTATTCTTTATCTGCCTCTCCTGCCAACTGGAGCTCACCTGGTGGTTATTTAAGCAGTGCCATTTCCTGTGGCCTTGTCCTCTGACCAAATCAGTCCTCTCCCCCAGAGTTGGCCTGGCAGTGGTATGCTTTAGAGCTCCCCAGGGGATTATCACTTTATATCGTGCGGCCAGGCCATGGGCCCTGTGCTGGGCTTTTGTGAAGCCCTTGACAGCTTCCAATGTCTGCCTGCTAGCTTTGGCTGAGCAGAGCTTGAAGACCCCCCTCCCCCTTTCTCAGTGCTCCTGTCCTTGGAGCCTCAGGAATGGGCAAAGGCAGTGATGGTCAGCTGGCCTGGCTGATGGGTAAGTGTTTGTCCCAGGTCACAGAGATCTCTTGAGCACTGCCCCCCCAATCCCCACCAGGCTCCTCAGAGCTAGTGGAACAAGAGGCATTCTGAGATAGTTCAAATTTTTCCAGAAGTTTATAGCTGGACTCACAGGAACTCACCATGGTGCGGTATGGTTATTTCAGCAGATGAGAAGCTTGGCGTGGCCGCCATGTATAGTTTTGATGAATAAATGTGGGAAAGCCATAATTGTTACTCAGTAAGAGTGGCTTGGTAGGCTAGAGATTTCAAAATGATGGACGTGATGGGCTGGAGAGATCACGGAGGGAGTCCTTGCCATCTGAGTGTGTGAAACACTTAACCAGCAGTGCGGGATGCCTGGGAACCCACTGCATGACCAGCTGGACTGACTGGGTAGCGCCTTGGGCATTGTCTGCAGCTGGCCTGTCATCTGTCAGGAGTGACGAGAATGCCAAGACGAAGCTGGGACAGCAAGTGGCATCAGGCAGGGGTCTGGAAAGATCTACCTCTTCTCCCCTCCCGCCATTATCACCAGGCGAATGTCTGTTACCCGCCTTTGATCTCTCCCTCCCATCCTTCCTGCAAACTGATTTTTAAAGCATCACTTTGCACATGTCACCACTCTCCTTAAAAACCAACCTTCAAGAGTTTTTCTGCACATAAACCCTCATTTTAGCCAACCTGATTGACTCCCTCTGATTAAGCCACGTGGGGTTCAGGCTGCCCCTGCTGGGTGCCTTCTGCACTCACTCCCAGTGGTTCAGAATTCACACTCTGCTGTTCTCACATTTTGGAATGTGGAATATGCACTTTCTCTTCTTCCTCCCAGCTTTCCTTTTGTGTAACACGGAGATTAAGACCCCCCCTCCCCTAAGGGTTAGCAGATTCCCATGTAAACATGGTAAGACCATGTACTTTTCTTTTGGGGAAGTATGAACAGAATCTAGTTCTTTCTGTTCAAATTCTTTCACTGTTTTATTAGGTACTTTTATTTTTTTTTTCTGAAACAGAGTCTTGCTTTGTTGCCCAGGCTGGAGTGTAGTGGCGTGACCATAACTCACTGCAGCCTCGAACAAAGTCCTGGGCTGAAGTGCTCCTCCTGCCTCAGCCTCCCAAGTAACTGGGACTACAGGTGTGTACTATCATGCCTTGCTAATTACAAAAAAAAAAAATCTTTTATTTAAAAAAAAATTTTTTTAATAGAGACGAGGTCTCTATTAAAGAGACCAGCTTTATTGCCCAGGCTGGTCTTAAACTCAAGTGATTCACTTCAGCCTCCCAAAGTTATTACATATTTTTTAAAATTTCCTCATTCTATTTTGACTCTCAAGCAGTGCAAAGTTATGAGATCATATCTGGTAATATTTTAATCAATTGTCTTTTAGTTGTTTGTTTCTGTTGTCTTATATTTCCCCCTTCTGATGGCAGTGGTTTACTTAGATGTTGAGGAATGTTATAAAACTCCAACTCTTGGTTTACTAATCTAATTGTTTTCCCAAAGTATATTTGTCCTCTCTCTCTCTCTCTTTTTTTTTGCTTAATACTTTACAATTCTAAGATTATTTAGATATAATCATATTGTTACTATTTCTAGTAAATGTAGATACTTTGGTCTGTGTTTTTTTTCTTTGAGTTACAGCTTTGTCTACACTCCATAGGTTTTGATGTGTGGCATTTTTTGTTATAGAGTTAGGAATTTCCTTTTGGCAGGAAAGTTTTTTTTTTTTTTTTTAAATATCTCTAAGTGATGAATGCTTAGGGCATTGCTGCTTAATTCTTACTGTACTGTGGTGTCAACATTTCTAAGTGTCCATAGAATTTCTTTGGGCCTGAAAATATCAATTTTTATAAAGCATTTGTGTACTCTCAAAAACTGTGTTTTTCTTCCACCAGTTCTATTTAGCTCAGTTTTTTTTTACTTTACTCAAATCTATACTTTCTCTAACTTTTGTTTACTTCAGAGTTCATAACCCAGGGTCTATGGTCAATGAGTCTGAGCCTGCAGAGGGGTTGTGGCCCCATAGGGATTGAACAGAGCAGTGTGGATGTGGGCATGAATGAATTGACCTGGCAGGGGGTCTGTAGCATTCATCTTGTTTTGAAAGGGCTTGTCTTCAAAATGGGCCATAATCCCCAAACAATTAAGAAAACCCACTTACTGGATCTATTCATAGTCTGATTGTTGTGGGTTTGTTCTTTAAGCATTTCTATTTCATTTTTTATTTCTATTTCTCTCTTACATATATTATGGCTATGTTAGTCATACAGTTTTCTCAAATCCTTTTTGAGAAATAAGCAGGGCATAAATTATCAGTAAGTATCATGATGTTTGGGGCGTATATATTTAAACAATGATATGTTGAAAAACTGTGCCTTTTTTTAGTGCTCTTTTTGCCTCTTTTAATTCTTCTAGCTTAAACTCTTTTCCAAGTATCTTAATTGAAGTCTCTTACTGTTCTTGAATTTGCATTTGCACAATAGAGTTTAGCTCATCGTATTATTTTTAAAATTTATGTATGTATTTTGCTATATGTCTTTAACTTATAAACAGTAAATTGTTAGATTTTGTTTTCTGATTCTTTCTGTAATTCTTGTTATGTAAGAAGCTCCTATCATTAATGCTATTGCTGAGCAAGACATAATATATTTTCATCTCAATATTTTAGTAAGTATTAACTCATTTAGCCCCAAAGGCCATGTTTACCCCCTCCCCCCATGTCTATGAATGTCATTTCTGGGTAGACTAGAGCTCTGCCATTGGGCCACCTGTTCCCCCCATCTCCCCTCTCACCACATCTGTGTTCAGTGCCAGGCTGTGCCTAAAACCACTCTTCAAGTTATAGCCTCTGTCATCTGTGTCCTCAGCTATAAGGTGGAGGAATGATGCCATCTCACTGCCTTGTGGGGCTCAGAGGTACGAGGGTTGCAAACATGTTTAGAAAACTCTGGGGTGTAGCTGATCATTACATTCCTAGAATTTTGAAATATATCTTTAATTTTCTGTTCTTACTCCTAAAGTTCTTTCAACATAACATAGGACATTACATTAAGTTTCACTCTTTAGAAAACACTGCTAAATATAGCAAAGAACTGAACATCTAGGACCGCCACGAAAGGTATGTTAACCAGTTTGATGAAAATATTTCAAATTGTATATAAAACCAACACATTGTACCCCATGATTGCATTAATGTACACAGCTATGATTTAATAAAAAAAAAAAAAAAAGAGCCAAAAAAATTTCAAAAAAAAAAAAAAACCCGTCTAGGACCATCTCATTATCCTGAGTGAACTTGTACAGTCATTTAAAGAGGATGGTGCCCTGACCTCATCCCTCACCTGTCTGTCCCCAGCCAGTCCCCTACATACCTGTAGGGGACCAGCCCCCACACAACCTGTGGGTATCCCTCCAAGCTTGGCAGTGACAAGAGAGGCTCAACGCCTGTGGCTCAACGGGCTAAGGCGCCAGGCACTTACACCTGAGCTGGTGGGTTCGAATCCAGCCCAGGCCCGCCAAACAACAATGACAGCTGCAACCAACAAATGGCCGGGCATTGTGGCGGGCACCTGTAGTCCCAGCTACTTGGGAGGCTGAGGCAAGAGAATCGCCTAAGCCTCGGAGTTGGAGGTTGCTGTGAGATGTGTGACTCCACAGGTCTCTACGGAGGGCGAGAAAGTGAGACTCTGTCTCCGCATTAAAAAAAAATAAATAAAAAAAAAAAACAAGGAAGGCAATAACTTTGTAGTTTTA
>CAUYON010007559.1:0-25240 GCA_963573935.1 Arctocebus calabarensis
AAGCGAGTCTCTTGCCTCCGCCTCCCAAGTAGCTGGGACTATAGGCGCCCGCCACAACGCCCGGCCATTTTTTGGTTGCAGCCGTCATTGTTGTTTGGCAAGCCCTGGGGCTGGATTCGAACCCGCCAGCTCAGGTGTACGTGGCTGGCGCCTTAGCCCACTGAGCCACAGGCGCCGAGCTTAAACTATAGCTTTTATAAGGTTTGATTAGTTTCTGTCTTTTTACCCCATTTCTTCTACCTTTGGTTCAGGATACCATTGAGCCGAATGTTCTCTCTATATTTTGTCTCTATATATTTAATATATATTTATAAAATGTTCTCTCTATATATTCAATATATATTTATATTTGCTGAAATTTATAAATATTTGGTCCCTTAAAAAAGAATCTGTAAAATTTTTAACTTGAAAGATGGTTTGTAACAGAACTATTGCTGAAATGATTTGCTTCTAATAGATGTCGTGTATGTTTTTACACTTTGATTTTTTTAAAAATCAGTCATTTTAGTAATAAAATTATGTGGATTTTTTTTTTCAGGCATGTTTACATATCACAAGGATTCACACTGCCATTGGTTTAGCAGCTTTAAATGTGATAACTATTCTGAATTCCGATTGGTTGGCATTGTATCCTTTAAACGTTCCACTAGGAGGTGCTAGGAGACCAGAAATTTTAAAAGATTTTATCTGTATTTAAGAAAATTATCATTTTTAATTATATTATTTATCCAAATTAAACATTTTTGTCAAATTTAATATATTTTCAGTACTATTTATTACATATAATATCACAGGTGTATTATATCAGTAGTTTAATTAATAAAAGGAATGGCTGAGTTTTGATTTTTTTTTGGAAATCTTATCTCAAAATAAAAATGGTTATTTCTACTTTACATTTAATCAAAGTTATCATAAATTAAGGCTTTTTTTAAAAATCAAGGTATTTTTTCATTTATAGTAAAGTATTTTTCTGTTCTTCAGCTTTGTGCTTATTTCACTCAATTTATCAAATTGAAATTGGGGAGATAGCATGCCCCCAAATCTTGAAACATGAAGAAGGTACCCATAAAAATTGAAAATAGAATGGAATGAGAAGATTTAAAACTTATGGAACTATTTTATAGTGTTTTCTAAATTTTATAAATCTATTTGCCATCCTCTGATCCCTATCAGGTGTGTTGTGAAGGGCATCCCTGCATTGGGTGAGAGATTGTGCAAGAAAATACATTCTACATCAGCTTCTTAAATTCTAAGAAATTTAATTGTGGAAGAAGGAGGATTAAATAAATGAATAGTCAGTAGAGATAAACAGGTTTAAAGAGTAAGGAAAAATTCCACCTGTAAAAAGCTAAATAGACAGATGAGCACCAATGCAGAGTCGTCTGTTCTCATAGTCTAAGGACCTTATGGCATTAAGTGCTAGGGAGTTCAGAGAAGGAAAAGATACAATGTATTTCTTCCAAAATTTAAGAAGTACAAGTTACATTTCATTAACACAGGGATAGAGAAATGGGACATTAGGGACATTACGGGCTAAATTGTGCTTGACTTGTTACAGAGAAATGAGCACATTGAGAGTTATGGAAGATACCATCAAAAAAAATTGAGAGCCATCTTCTGGAGGGCTTTAAATGTCTGTCTTTGTGACATTTGTTGTAATAAATTCTGAGGAATGTATGTTGAGAGACTGGGTGAAAGAAAAGATAATAAGAAACTACACATTGAGATAGTAAACTTAATTTGAAATTTTTATTATATTGTCATGTCTAAAGGTCCAAAGACTAAACTCCACAATACAGAAAAACACTTCAGTCTCGGCACCCATAGCACAGTGGTTACGGTGCCCGCCACATACACCAAGGGTGGTGGGTTCCAACCTGGCCTGGTCCCACTAAACAATGACAACTATAACCAAAAAATAAACAAAAAAAATAGCCAGATGTTGTGGCAGGCACCTATGGGCTCAGCTCCTCAGGAGTCTGAGGCAAGAGAATCCCTTGAGCTCAAGAGTTTGAGGTTGCTGTGAGCTGTGACATAACAGCACTCTACTGAGGGCAACATGTGAGACTCTGTCTCAAAAAAAAGAACCCTTTAGCAATTCTTACAGTCCTAGTTTCTATTTTTTTATCTGCAGTATTTGTTGAGTGTTTCAACTTCAGTGAATGCCCTGGTGATTGATGCTTCTCAATATACTATGACCTATTTAAATATCCTGATATGAATGTTTGTCATGCTTTATATTCTTATATTACAATTTAGATTTGTGTGATATTTTAACTCTCTAGTACTTGTAACAAAATGTTAAATCTTTTTTAGTTATCACATTTTTAAAGTGGTACTGTGTATAAAATTATGAATTTGCTAATTGTTTATTTTGTAATAGGCATTAGTTTCTATTGAGTCATTAACCCAAAGAGCATATTAAACATATTTACATATTGCATATGTCAAGTTAAACAAATATAAAAGTTATGACTGCTACTATCTCATTATTTATATTGATCATACACACACACATATAAATCCTATAGAAATCAAAATTGATGCCCTAAAAAGCAAACTATATATGTGGCATATAGGAAAAATATAAGATAATAGTGGGCTGTGGTCATGTAAGGAATTGAGAACTGAAAATTGAGAAGTAACAGGCACAGTCATTGAGAAAATACAGTTGGTTGCATACATAACTCCAGTTTTAAAATTTTAGGACCAAAGATGGGTTGTTCTAGTACAACAGTTCTCAACCAGTGAGTCGTGACCCACAGGAACTGTATTAAAGGGTCACGGCGTTGGGAAGGTTGAGAACCAGTGTTTAGTAGTTCTGACAATATTGGGTTTCTAATACAATTATTTTTAAGTATGAGAAGGCCTTGAAGTTTACCAGAAATGTTGTAGTAAAACCTATAATAATTGTTGTAAAATGTTTTGCAGATTACTTGAAGAGCCATAATGTAATAATGTTTTAAAAGTAGAATTACCAAAAGGGGCATTGGAACTAAGAGTAGGGGCAATAATACAGTATAGTTAGAGTTTTTCAAACTCTACTCCACATATCATGTCAGTGGCTCCACCAGAAAATTTACCCAATCCCCAACCCTGCTTCATCGAGCAGGTTGATATAGTGTGAAATGAAATACTATGTTTCTGTATGTGGGTATACCCTATAACAAATCCTGTGAGCCTGTTTTCTCATCTGTAAAAAACCTACTTTCAGGATTATAATATTTAAATATTTTTATAAAAAATTCTTAAAACTTGTCACCATAATAATCACAAATGGTAACTGTAATAGTATTGTGGTTATCATTGTTTTAATTATATAAGTATGTTAGAATATATCTTCAGTGTCTTTGAACACACTGTTCAGTCTAGTTTATATGCTTTACCTGTAAAATAGCATATCTGTCTTTTAAGTTATTATCAGCCTTCCTTTTGCCTTAGCAGATTGAAATATTGGCAGTCTTCCAATTTTTTAAAAATTGCTTTTAGTGTTTTACCCCCCCACACACACACACATGTTTGGATTGCCTTTTGAGTCTATACAATGAATTGCTCCCTTAATAACTTTATTTAATAATGGACAGTTGAAATATGGGAAAAGCCTCTCTTTCAGCAAATGGATGTTATATTCTGACATATAACTGATAAAAGTGGGCAAAATGTATAAATATAAATAACATCTGTAGCTTATCAATTTTTTGACACTTTTAAGTAAATGCCAAATAACAAAAGCCTTTCAAGTTCTTTTGTAGGAAGTTACTTATTAGCTTATCAAAAGCATATGCATGTTTATTAAATTATTCTATATGTTTATTCAGTTTAGCTCTTTTTCTATACAGTTTATATTTAATTTTAAATTAATTAAAATGACTGTCTCCAAAACCAATAATGTATTCTGCACTGAGTTCTAGAGAATAAACAGCTATTGCTGCTTATAAAATCACCAACTCCATTATTTATAGTTAGAAAATATTTTTTATATGTTAAATAATCTATAGAAATGTTATAAATTGCTATCTATCATTATTTTAGATAAACTTTTCTAGAGAAAATTATTAAATACTATCAGCTGAACCATTCCTTTTTACATGACATTTGGTAATCGACAAGTTATTTTATGTAAAATAAAGGAAAAATAAATGAAAGAAAAGAAAGGAAGTATATGAGACCAATGAGAAAGTCAGTGTTAAATCTGAAAGAAGTGTGTGAGAAATAGACTGATGTATAATTCAAAACTCACTTGTTGTCATGGATTTTATGTTAATGCTTAACATTTAGTATGCATAGCTTATGGGACTAGCTGTTTATAACAGCATCACCTTGGATATTCGTTTCCCTCCTTGCTGTTACAAGAAACTATTGAGCCCTCCCATCGTTCCTAGTGATCAAAATATACCAGTAGGCATCTGCAGTGTTACCATTGACGACTTATGTCAAATTATGCCTGTAAGTATAAACCTACAAAATGTATCCTTGATGCTAAGTCATCTTTCTTCTGCCTGTATAGTCTCTGTCCCCCTAATGCTGTTCTTTCTTTTAAGTGTGACCTTTCTCTACCTTTATAACTCATCTCCTTTTTTATCTAGCTTTGTCATTCCTGAGAGAGGCATGTCACCCCCTTTCCAGCATTCCTAAGCTCTTACAGCATAGTCTAACAGACTTTGAAGTCAGAGAGGCAGTGATTTGAATCCAGATTCTTCTACTTATTAGCTCTGTGAACTTGGATAAGTCACTTAATCTTTCTGATCTCAAGTTTTTTTAATGTGAACAATGGGATAGTTTTTATTAACAATTAAAACTAACGATGACATATCAAGTCTATGCTTGTCTAGATTTATATGAAATTTCCTGGTTTTAATGAAATAAAAAACTTATTATGTAAAGTATTTAAAATCATTCTAACTATGCTATTATTTATCTTTTCTCTAAAGTAAAAGTTCAATTTTTTCATAAAACTTGAAAATTTTTGGAAATATTAGGTCAGTTTTTTTATTTTTAAATTCTTAATCATGGATAACATAGGTTATAACATAGTGTAAGAAAATATTTCTTCCAGTGTTCTCAAATTTTTCTTGGGATGAGAGGGCACTTTAACTGAAATATAGAAACCACTTAACAGGTATGAACTGTGTGTTTTATGTTTAAAAGATGAATCATAAAACATTAGCATATTTTTCTAAGAATATAAATTGAAAGTGGGAAGTCTTTCTTAAACTCATGTGGCAGATAATGAATTTTGATGAAAACTACATTAGAGACTTAGCTTGCTGCCTAAGAATAGGCCCCCAAAGTTATGCCTCTGTGGTGTGAACTGTTTCCTCTTTTGTGACCTATAATGAATTTTTCCAAGCCTCTGGAAAACAGAAATTATTAACCATTTTATGCCCTGGAAAATACATCTCAACTACAGCCTTTATTTTGAAATTTGAGTTTGTCTACTCTTCATCTCACATATAAGTGAACTATGGTAGATCTGTTTAACTATTTTAGGAAAATGCTATTTGATTTTAAAAGGTATATAATAGGTTTCTTTTTATAGGAGTTGGCCCATGGATTAACTGAACTTTTATCTTACGAAGGCAATGTTGAAGAAGATTTCTATTCAACATTCCAGGTACTATTAGGGGCAAATGGATGTTTGCTAACCATATATTTCAAATATGAAAAATGCCATTTACTATTAAACACCCACTGTTAGAAAAGATGTATGAGTATTAACCAACATACAAAAGTCCTTAACTTAAAAGGATCTTAACTTGATAAAGTAGAGATGGTGAAGGAGACACATTTACATGAGCAGTCAATGAATCTGCTTACAGAAATTCACCAAGGGTAAAGGTACTCTGTTAGGCAATTACATGTTTCCTTGACTCAGTTACTTTCTCAGAGCTTTTTAGTTTCTAAAAATAATCCTCTCCTATAGCTTCAACCCTGGAAGTTAGAAGTAGAAACTAAGGGGTCAGACCAAAACTCTCATTTCTACTTCTCTTAACGATAGTGGGGAGATAAAAATTATAGTGATCCACATAGCTCAAAAAACCTGAGTATTATTATTAAATATTTTGATGGCCACCCAGGTTTTGTAGATGGCATTAAAGTGTTTAACTGTTGAACAGACAGGGTTAATTAAGTTAAGGCACTATTTTACCCAGTAATGCTTTTGTTACACCTCATTCTTAATGCAAATATCCTAAGAGCTTAGTCTTTCTACAGTTTGTATGTTTAGAAGGGAGAGGAAAAATCCTGTTCTTTTTAAATTTTACAAACCTGTTCACTGAATCCTGTTGTTACATACTCAATACCAATATATATGTGTGATGGCATCTCCCATCAGGTTTTTCAGGAAGAATTTGGAATCATTAAGTCCTATAATTTGAAGCCAGGTGGTGATAAAATTCCGGTTACCAATCAAAATAGGAAAGGTAAGTTAATACCATTTTTAATTAAAATTAATTAGTATTTATCATTTACTTTTACTATTTAACACACATAAAATTGCTTTTCAGAATATGTACAGCTTTATATTGACTTCCTTCTCAACAAATCCATCTATAAGCAGTTCTCTGCATTTTATTATGGATTTCATAGTGTGTGTGCTTCAAATGCCCTAATGGTGAGTTTAAAACTTTAAATCGAGTTTTCAGTTAGGTTTTATAATACTATTAGGTCATTAAATGTGAAATGTCCAGTTTTAAATCAAAAGTCTATTATGTCTCAAACAAGAAGCAGTACAGTTAATTAAAGAATGCACCTAAACTGTCACCACCTTTTTTCCCTCTTAGCAGTAGTTTATGACAGCAGTCAGGAAGCCTGCACGGTGGCAATGAAATCACAAAAAGTGTTTTTCACGGTTCGTTGAGAATTTAGTATTTTTCCTTGCAAAAAGTGGTCCAAAGCTTGGAAGAAGTGGTAGTTAGGTGGTGCAAGGTCTGGTAGATACAGTGGGTGACAATTTCCAAGTCCAGCTTCAATAGTTTAAGCAGCGTTGTTTGTGCGACATGTGGTCAAGTATTATCTTGCTAGAGGATTGGCCTGTCTCTGTTTATCAATCTCAGGTGCTTATTGGTGAGCATCTTCATCATGTTGGCCAGTTGGTTGCAGTAGATAGCTGCTGTAATCCCTTGACCACATTTCATGATACTGTAGGGGGTAATACTAATGCTAGACCACCAAGCAGACACCATTTACTTTTTTCTTTTGATGACTATTCAGTTTTGGACTGTGTTTCGGAATTTCATCTTTATCCAGCCATTGTGCCTAACACTTGTGATTGTCAAAAAGAATCTATTTTCATCATATATAACAGTACAGTGTATAAATGGTTTGCCTTTATGTCATGACGGCAAGGAAGGGCAAGCTTTGAGAAGCTTTCTGACACTCATTGAATTAATGTAAAACCCATCTATTCAGCCTCTTTACCTTGCTGATTTGTTTCAAATGATCCAGTGCTGTTGGAATAGTAATGTCAGACCTTGCTGCTGATTCACGCGTAGGTTGAGATGGATCTGCTTCCACTTCAGTTTTCAGCTCATCATTATCCACCTTGGTCTCAGGTCACCCACATGGCTCATTTTCAAGATTAAAGTCACCGGAACAGAACGTCTCAAACCATTAACATACTGTGCATTCATTAAGCACATCTTTCCCACTTCATTAATATTTCAAGCTGCCCACCTTGCCTTGGTGCCACAATGGAACTCATATTCAAAAATAACATGAATGGTTGACTTACCCATGGTTTCACAAAAATTGCTCTAAAAACTTTTTTGAAAGATAATTACAAGCCAAAACGTACGTTAAAGAATGAGGATGTACCTTCATGCTACAAAAAAAGTGTGAAAGTGAATGTCAGAGGTACCAACTACCAAACTTAGTACTTTTGAAAATCAGACATTTCATACCTAATAACCTAATATAATGGTGACCAAAAATTTTAAAATATTTTAGTAGATAAGCTTTTAAAATAGAAAATGTTTTTTACTTTTTAAAAACTAAGCTAGAAATAAAAATAGTTCTTTTATTTCAGCTTTAATTCTCTAGAATTCACTGGGAGGGGAAAAAAACAGTTTAATTTTCTCTCCCCTTCTGCTATTTTTAGAACTTTAAAAACTTTCCCCAAGTAGAATGGGTAAAGAGACCAATGAACTCATTGCTAGGGGACAAGACACCAAAAAATAGGGGTAATGTGTAGCTTCTGGGCAAAACCCACAACTTCTTCCTGATTAAGGAGCACACAAGTATTTATAACTGCTTCCTGCTACTTCAAAGGTCCCTCAACAGTCCCCAGTTGCAGTACCCATAAGAAGCAGTTTATCTTCAGAGAGTCATGGTGGACTTGGGTTGGAGTGACTTGTCTTAGCTATGTGAATATGGGTCAGCTGCTATTTAGAATACCATGTGGTTGCCTTTATCCCAGCTACCCAGGGCGTATTCCATCATACCCGTATATATCCCCTTAGTTTTATTATGAGGGATTGTAATAAGGTCTTTCATTTGAATTATTTTTCATGGGGGAAAGAAATGGACTATAGAGGTTACTTTAGGGCAGGAGTAGGTACTTACAGTCTTCCCAGCTGTAATAACCTTTGTAATTTGTTCTTAAAAGCACTTTTGAAAAAGAAGCACTTTATTGAGCTCTAAGTTTTGTCTGTGACGTACTGGTAGTTATGGGGGTGAAGAGATGGAAAATAATTAAATGGATAGCATGGTCTATGTTTTTAAGAGCTATAGTCTATTTCAGTAGAAAACTAACACACCTAAAAGGTTAAAAAACAAGCAAGAGATACATCAGATTGTGCCCAAGTACCCAACCTCTACAGTGTACACCTGAGGTGTCATGGGATATTGGAAGGAGGCAGGCAGATCAATAGATCCCAGAGCTTCACACTGGGTTTTAGGGAAGAGTCATTTGCATCTGTATTAGGTCATTTGCTTGTTTTCCTGGCAAATTCATCCACTACTATTTTACAAGTTTTACAAGCCTTCAAAAGCAAAAATGTCTTACTACATTTTTAGTAGGAAAAATAGAAGGAGAGAAGATTTTTTTCTTCATCAAGAATTGTTTGATTTTCTATAAGAACAGTCATGATTTTTATGATTTGATTCAGTGAAAATAGTTTTAATTCCTTTTAAAACCACCATTTTAAAAATTATTATTCTTGCAGCTGCTTTGTCCAGAAGAGGTTGAAATTCTGGTCTGTGGAAGTCCTGAACTGGATATGCATGCTCTGCAAAGAAGTACTCAGTATGACGGCTATGCAAAAACAGACTTAACTATCAGGTGAGCTCTCTGTACTTCTGGTAGTGGGTTTGTTGGAAAGGAGCAAAAGAAATGTGGTTCTTTTATTTGTATAACTGAAAATCTTTGAATTAAGTTAAGTTATCTGAAATATTAGAAAATAGTATGAGAATATTAAATATGAAATCATTTAGAAATGCCCTTGGGAAAAAATTATATAAATAAGTTTCTACAAGATTTTACTTAAAAAAATGACTTCAGTTCTAGAATTTCAGGGATATTGTATTTATAAGTAGCATTTTAATAACAATTATAAACTTTATAGAAGAAAAATGACTTTCATACCTATCTACTGTTGAACCACTTAAATAATTTTATAAACCTATTATTTAATAATGTTGGTCAAAATTCTAATTTATATATAAAAGTGCATCATTTCTTAATTTTATATTAAGGATATGATACATGTTTAAGAAAAGTTTTCTTCCGTAGAGTTTCCTTTATATTACTTATTATCCCCTAGGATTTTTGTCCAGGCACTTTATGTAAATTTCTCTTGGTGTTTTCTAGATACTTTTGGGAAGTTGTGCTTGGATTTCCTCTTGATCTTCAAAAGAAATTGCTACATTTTACTACAGGAAGTGACAGAGTACCTGTAGGAGGGATGGCTGACTTGAATTTTAAAATCTCAAAGAATGAAACTTCTACTAACTGGTAAATTTACAGATTGTAATTTTATTTTTGATCTATAGGCTATTGCTAATAATAATAATACATTTGGAATCAAAAGATATATTCAATCTGAAATTTTCACAGAAAAAAACAGGGCCTTTAAATGATAAAAGACTTTAGCTGAAAGTTCTGTATTATTAGTTTTTGATACAAGTTACATAGTCATTATGAAAGTTTTGAGATAGACAAAAATCAAGAAACATAAATTCCATGTGGTAGAAACTAATAAAGCCATCCCAGCAATACTGATAACCTGTGCAAGTTGTTATTTGCATGGGTGAATCAGAAAGGATGCCATTGACTATTCTTCTTGGAAGTGAAATGGTGGACCATGAGAAAGTCTGTCTCAAACCGTTTGTAGTGACCTCCGTTAGTACTGATAATTTGTTTCCATCAGCTTTGTACTTTGCTAGGTCTAATAAGTGCTTTATAATCTCTTTTAAAACCTAACCTATTTTTGAGTATCATGTTGTTTAACCTTAACTTTACTTAAATTTATTTTTTTATTTTTAGGAAAAATAATAAGTTGGGGTTTCTTCTTCATTTGTGAGTTTCTTGTTTTATTTTGGATTTTAGCTGTTATAATAAGTACCAGAAGTACTTCTAGTATTATTAGTCTTTTCTGTTTTTTGAGTATTTTTTTTTATTTTTTTCAAATTATCCTTTCTGTTTTTAATCTGTAGTGATGGTGATGATGGATTTAAGTTATTTTCTGGTAATGTCAATGAATTAATGTTGATCTTCATACTCCTTTTCCCAAATACCCGGTAATTTGTAAAGCTAATTTCAGTAGACACAACTTTGATAACAATTACTCTTTTCTCCTGCCCTACATATTGAACATTTCCTGAGTCCTATAAGTTCTTCCTTTCATTTTAGAGCTAGAATCTGTTCTTTGCTTTCCCACTGCCAGCCACCACCCTGAAAAAGTTACTTTTTACCTCATTTCTAGCTCATTTAAATAGCCTCCTTACTGGTCCATCTGCTTAGATTCTTCCCTTTCTGATTGTTTTGTCCTGTTAAATTCATTTTCCTTAGCACTTTTTAAATCATGATATTTTAATCACGCCACCACCCAGTTTAAGTTCTAGAATCTAGAGCCTATAATCCCAGCACTTTGAGAGGCTGAGGTGGGCTGATTGCCTGAGCTCACGAGTTCAAGACCACCCTGAGCTAGAGCAAGACCTCATCTCTAAAAAACATAGCCGGGCGTTGTGGCAGGCACCTGTAGTCCCAGCTACTAGGGAGGCCGAGGCAAGAGAATCGCTTGAGCCCAAGAGTTAGAGGTTGCTGTGAGCTGTGATGCTGGGCACTCTACCAAGGGTGACAAAGTGACTCTGTCTCAAAAACAAAAAAATTATGAATCTATGAAAAAGGTCTAGCCTTCTCCCTAGAAACCCTACTTACCAATTTTCATTTCTTCCCATACTTTAGTCTTCTAGCTATTTCGCTATTCCCTTAAATATGTTTTGTGCCTTTCTTCCTCCATGAGTTAAAATTGTTCCCTTTACATGAGACATGTGCCTGCTACCAGTCCTAAAGACCCAGTGTATTGTTGACTTTCTCTGTAAAATCAAAAATCATCATGCCTTCAGAGAGTTCCTCAAATATCTTATGGAAGTGATGTGCTACTTATTTGCATTTTATATCTTGGTCATTTTGTTCTTTAAGGCAAAGTTATGCCTTATATATCTCTGTACTCTCCATGTAGCCACATAGTAAATACCCACTGTTTCTTGAATGAATATTTAAGTTAACATCAAGATTATATTTGAAACACAAAACAAATATTTACATACATATAAACTGAAGAAATTTCTGAACAGAATTTATAAGTAAAGACCAAAAGTGAAAAAAATTCAAGAGAAGCATTTTGAGATTACAAACGTTTACTCAATAGAAATTAGTTGTTCAGAATATTTTTATTAAAAATAAAAATTGCCAAAATTCGAAAAGGATAATCTGAGCAATCTATTCTAATACTAAAGTACCATTACATCTAAACCTTTTCAATAACTTTTGTTATTATTTCAAGGATTATTTTGTGAGCTGACATGGCTTGGTAATGAATCTAGAGCAACTATAGGACTCCCAGTGGGAACCTCACATATGTTAAATGTAGCCAGCAATCAAAGATACGTGACATTTCAATCTGATGCAATAATGGTGAACCTCAAAAGAGAAGGACAACAGCTGAAAAAGGAGTTTCCATTCCTCTAATAAAGCCCACCATTGACAATCCACTAGACTATTGATAAGTAAGAATACTAAATCTTTACATATTAACAACACTGGTTTTGAAGTCAGACTAATCTGGGTTTGAATATCAGGTCTACATCTTTACCAACTCTATAGCTTTGAACAGATTGCTTAACCTGTATATTGCCATGTCTATTTTTTTTCACCAGTAAAATGAGAACAGTAACCACTTTTTAGGTTATTTTGAGGCTTAGAGGAAACCACATGTAATATCACTTAGCACAGTACTTCTTACAGACCAAGCATTCAAATTTTGTATCTTTTTTTTTTTGAGACAGTCCCATTTTGTCACCCTTGGTAGAATGCCATGGCATCGTAGCTCACAACGACCTCCAACTCTTGGGCTCAAGCAACTGTCTTGCCTCAGTCTCCCAAATAGCTGGAACTGCAGGCTATTTTTTAGAGATGAAGTCTCCATCTGGCTCAGGCTGGTCTGGAACTCCTGAGCTCAGGCAATCCACCCGCTTTGGCCTCCCAGAATAATTTTACATCTTTTCATACAAGGGGGCTTTCAAAGTTTAGTTTCATACAAACTTCTTTTAAAATGTTGTTTTTCTCTACTGTATTCCCTATTTTTATTTATTGACTTCTCTGACAGCTATTCTGGTGCTGTAGTTTATAAAGACTGGAGGAAAGGGTATCTGGAGAAATCCTGAATGCAAACAACAATGTTATAAGGTAGCTGGTTGGGGGAATTGATGAAAAGATTAAGAGGATAAGTCTTTACCTATGCATCAAGGGCAGTAACATTAAAATTAAAAGTGTGGACATCTAGTTGCTCTGAAAATGCTCTTTTTATTATTTTTTCACATTAAAGACTAGAATGTAACAACATTATATTATCTACCACTCAACTAGGTGTTTTGTGTAGACAGCTCTTTTTAATCTTTTAAACAATCTGGTTGGGTGTTTTACCCTATCATATTGCTGGGGAGACTTAGATTTAGAGATACTAAGCAATCAAGCAAGATTCCACAGCTTGTAAGTGGGGGAAGCAGTATTCAAATTCAGATCTATCTGACTCAAAAAAATGCTTTTCAAATGAATATGTCATGAGAGCAGAGACAGTGACAGTCTTGTCTATAAACATAGCCTCAGTGTCTAGAATGGTGCCTATTACATAGGTAGTCAATAAATACTCGTTCTAGGAAGGAGTGGATGAGTCATCTCTTAGCATAGTAAAATAGATTTGAACATATGTGTTCTGGTATTATTTTAAAGTTGCTTAGCAATCATTTTATGTGTGCTTTAAAACTTTTAGTGTATGTATGTGTGTGTATATATATATATATATAATATACATTTTTTAATTTTTACTTAGGTTACCTGTGGCCCATACCTGCTTCAATCAACTTTGCCTTCCCCCTTACAAGAGCAAAAAAGACCTGAAACAGAAACTGATCATTGGAATTTCAAATTCAGAAGGTTTTGGACTGGAGTAACCTAGAAGACTTGAAACATAATATTTTATATGTAGCATTCACTTCCCTTTTATTGTGCCTTTAATCTTTTCATCTTTATGTCTCAAAACAGTTTCACAAAGCTCAATAACTTTAAAATACTGCATTTTTAAAAAATTAAATATGAAGTATGTTCAGCAAAGGCATAATTTTCTAAAACCATAGAAATTGGTTGAATGAGGAAAGACTACATGGCAGAGACAGGTATGGGTCCAGTCCCTCTTTTTTACAACACTTTATCATTCTCCATAAGTAGTTTGTCACAAGTATTCCACTGGGAAAACAAAGCTCAGTGAAGAATGCATTTACGACATAGGTGAACCCAGTGGCAGGTTGTGAGCTGCTAGTACACAGTAGCAAAGCAAATAGCTACATCATCTTTAAGTAAGGTGTGTAGCCATATTTTCATATAGAGGTAAACAGCAGTATAATTGCAAATGCAGTTTATAGAGTTTTTGATATATACTGGATTTGGTCCTATAAGATTCTTTTCAACTGTTGCTGAAAAGCATGTAAATAAAAGCCTGAGAATAATGGGATTTTGATAGTGCCCTTTATTGCTAAAGATTTATTTTTACAAAGTAAATTCAGGATTTTAGATGTGTATACAGCTTTTACAAATCAATAAAGATGATTGTACAGGAGTATTTTCAGACTACTTGGGTTTGAGGTTTTATTCTTTTAAGTATTGTTAGTCTGCATGCATCTTGGCAGTAAACTAGTTACTTGAGTACCTTGTAATATTTGTACAATCATTTCTTCTTAAGGGTCAAAGATATTAGAAAAGCTATCAAATCTAACTAATCGTTGATGAATTATGTCAATTACAAGCACAAAAGAAATGAACTGCTTTCATATATATATTTTGATTAATGTACAAGAATTACATCTACATTTTTTAATCACTAGTTGTACTTAAACACTAATTTTGGGGAAAGATAGGATAAAATATTTGACAAAAGTGAAAACTAATAACATTTGTGTCAAAATGATATAGCTTGGTATAAAAATATACAGTATTTTGGACAACATGTTTTTCACTGGATTCTGGATATAATAAATTCAAAGTAACCTCTTTTTGGAGTTTCTAATAGAAGTAGCATGTAAAAAGAAACTGCATTTTAAGTCAAATAGTAAATGGGCTTTTTAAAAAATTTACAGCAAAAGAAGCAGTTTTATTAGCATGTAGAAATATTTCCAAATCAAGACTTCTCTACTATACTTTGACAGCTTTCCTTCAGAAAACTCTGAAGTTATATTTGCAATAATAATGAAACCAGCATTTAGTACCAGCATATATGGTTTATATGTAAATAATACTTCCCAAGTTTTTTTCTGAGTTAGGTTTTTTTCTTGTTGCTATGCTTCCTGCACCCAACCAGCAGCATTCTCCAAGGGTGGAGGAACTCATCAGCTTGTTCTCCAACAGTTCTGAAGCCAGCCCACAAGACTTTGAGGAAAAGGAGTTACTTTGTTTACCATTCTCTTTGAGATAGAAGTAACTCTGCATTTCCATTTGGGTTTATTATTTCAAGGGTGTTTCTTCTTAAAATCTTGGAAGGCCTCAGAGAGTTAAAGGCATATTGGTTTGGTTTGGTTTTGCTCTGTTCTTAATACATATGCAAATAAAACTGCTTCTCTCTTACACTGCTTGAACTAGAAAGTAAGCTGTTTAATGTAGGTTACTACTAATAAGCACAAAAGAATCATGTATTAGAAATCAGATTTAAGTGTTTTAAATAAAATGTAAACAAAGTATTTGGTAGAGTTGAGTCATCGAAAAATTGTGTTGGCTTGGTCTGCATGTTTAATGATGTGCTTGTATATTGATAGCTATGTCACTTTTAAATAAGTACACAGCAAGCCAAATTTTTAAATGACAAAGTCCATAAATAACTGGAAAATTTTTGTTGTCTGCTGTTATTAAGTTGAAATTTGTAACCATTTATCACTAAATTACACATTGCCTTTATTTATTTATGCTCTGTTTTTAGTTTACAGTGTAATAATACCTCATTTAAAAAATAAATACTACTGTTAAATTTTGTTAATTTAAACAGCTAGAAAATTCATGTAGTTACTTTTTATACATACATATATATAATCTGTTAATAAATTCTTGATTTTTGTATCTGCCACAGTAAATTAAAGCAATGCATAGTATTTATCAGTATTTACAAAATTTCCTGTCCTTTTTAAATCTTTGCTTAATCATATTTTTGTCTATATGATCAGAAGTTTTTAACTGTTCTCCTTTTTTGTATAAATCTGTATTGTATTAAGTTAACTTCTGGATGAAATTTTTCAAATATTAAAATTATACAGTCAGTCAGGCTTCAGTTCATTTTTTGAACACTAGAGAATAAATTAAAACCATAGATTTAAAATATTTTATAAATGCAAACTATTCTTTGCATTATACTACCTTTTTAAATGAGTGTTTAGAAAGATGGCTAACACATTGCTTCAAAAGATGGGATATTAAGTATAACCAACTTCAGTGTATATCCAGTGTTTGAATGCTCACACAGGAAATCTACCAAGTAAATGTTTAATGCCAGTGGAATACATTTAGAAGTGAACTAACTATGACATTTCAATGGGCCATAGCTAGATGACTTCAGCTCTTAAGTATTACTCCCAAAATCAATTGTTTGACCTTTCTTCTCTTGTCCAATTTCTTAGATTACAGAAGAGAGAGTGATTATGAGAATATTAGAGAGAATGTTATGGGTGATTAATGGAAGAAGATAGGTAGCTGAATGGAAAACAAGACAAGGGTGGGTTTTCACGGAGGAGGACATGAGATCAGTTCACCCAGCTGGCCATATGTCCTCCAGTCCAGTGCTTGGGTTTTGGAGCCAGACTACCTGGGTTTACCATTTCCTAATTGTTTCCTTAGTTAAATTCCCAGTGTCTCAAATTTAAAACAAATAGTTTTTAAAATGGAAATAATAAACCTACTTACATCATAGAATTGTAAGGAAAATTAAGTAAATTATTGTGCAAAACACACTGTATGTGGCATATAGTATTCAATATAAAGTGATGCAAGACAAATCACACTGCTAATACAATATCACCTGAGAAGCACTGCTTTTGAAATCTTCTAGAGCAGCAGATCTCAACCGTGGGTCGCGACCCCTTTCTAACAATGAAAATGCGTTATGGCATTAGAAAGGTTGAGAACCACTGTTAATAAGACTAGGGTTTTGGCTCTCAGGCACTTTAACCACAGGTTAAAGAAAACAGAGTGCTTGGTAGGTATCAAAATTGTGTTAGGGAAATCTTTCTTATTCTAGAAATAGTGCTTTAAATTTTATCCTTATAGTTGTCTCACTGGGCAAGAGTTTTATTATTTTATTTTATTTATTATTTTAAGACAGTCTCACTCTGTCACCCTGGGCTGAGTGCCATAACATTATCATTGCTCACAGCATCTTCAATCTCTTGGACTCAAGAGATCCTTTTGCCTCAGCCTTCCAGATAACTGGGACTACAGGTGCCCACCACAACCCCAGCTAGTTTTTCTATTTTAGTAGAGACGGTGTCTCGATGTTTCTCAGGCTGGTCTTGAACTCTTAGGCTCAAGAAATCCACCCCCCTTGGCCAAGAGTGCTAGGATTACAGGCATAAGCCACTGCATCCAGCCTGGGCAAGAGTTTTAAACACTATTTTATAGATGTGTAACAAGACATGTAAGTTTAAATTTTAAAGCAAATAGTTTATTTTTAATTAAATATTTTAAATATATAGAGAAATCTCAGATATTAACATAATGAAGGATCAGTTAAACTAATTCAGAGAAACGAGAATTTTTTAAAAACACTTGCAAAAATTAATAAATGGAATTCTAGGCTGACTGATAGCAACCCTCATCAGAAGCTCCTGAGCAGAGGAAGAAAAACTGGATGGAATCAGACTCTGTGAAGCCAAAGATGGGTAGCTGGACCAAGAAAGAAGTTCAGCAAGCTGTAACTCCAAGGAAGAGCATTCAAGAAAACAAATGACAGGTACAAAGCCTATTGACTAGAGGACTGGAGACCCTTTCCCCAAGAAGGAGGCCTGACGCAGGCTATCTGCGAACAAGCAGGGAACAAAAGACCTTTCATTTTACCTCGCTGGAGAGAGCTGCTAAACTCTAGGTCTCTCTCTCCAGGGAGGTCCCACTTATGAACCTAGACACCACCCCACCTGGCATAAAATTGAACAGATATTTTTTTCCCACAGCTCCAAACGCCCAGTCCACCCTTTCCCCTTCACGCGGCGGTCTGAAGTTCTGCCCCCTGCACAGCATAGAGTGTTTAGTCTTGTCATGAGAGACCTGGGCATAGTGTGGACCGCCAACCATCAGGATGGAATCTGTGACTAACGGGGAAGAAAGAGGGTGTGGGAAGAAAGGGACACTCAGCAGGAGGAGGAGCAGTCCCTTGGTTATGACTATGCCTGGCCAGTGGTAGTGTTGACCCTCAGTTTGGGCTGTATCTGGTGGGATGGGGTGCAGAACCCCCAGCTCTGACAGCACCCACAGCAGGAGAGTGGTTGCCCTGTGTGGACTGAGTTTGGCAGACAGGTCTGGTCCCTGCTGGGCCTGCAAGCAGAAGCTTAACAGGCATGGCCTGTGACCTGAGAGCAAGGGCGTGGTCTCCTATTCCAACAGAACCTTGGAGCATTGGCTTACTCGGTGTGAACCAAGACCTGAGGGCTAGGGCGCACTCCACTGCCTCCAGAAGGGCTGGTGAGCAGAGGCTTACCAAGTGAGGACTGAGACCTGCAGGCAAAGTGCAGTGTCCTGACTAACAAAGCCTGCAAACAGAGGCTTGCCAGGCAGTGGACTGAGACTAGCAGGCAGGGTGTGGTCCCCTGATTCCAATTGGTCTGGCAAGCAGAGGCAAGCTGTGTGGACTGAGACCAGTTGCCCCTGGCTCCAGCGGGGTCTGTGAGCAGAGAAGCAGACAATAATGTGGACTGAGTCTGGTGGGTGGGAGTGTGGATCCCTGGCCCCAATTGTGCTTTGAATCCCTTTGCTTTGAATTGTCCTTGAATCCCTCTCTGTTGGGCTGGGTTTGCACTGGCAGAGACAATTTGGTAGGAACCTGTGTCTGGGGCTGTCCACTCAGGGACATTCTGAGATTGACCTTCAAAGTTCTGTAGTGGAAAAGAACTGAAGGGTGTGGGCTGGGCACTGCAGCTGTTTGTATCTCTTCACGGTCAAGATTTAAATCTAATAGTGTGATCTCTTAGGATAGGGTAGAGGTTGGCTGATATTAAAACAGAGCTAGCTTGAACTATCTCACCAAGTGGGCCCTCAGAGTCTCTGGCCAAAACTCTGAAAGGGGCCTTTATAAGGTTGTAGGAGATAAGCCACAATTACAAAGCCTAAAGCTTTGGTAAGGGGCTATCTCTACTACCTGGAAACCCCAATTCAATCTCACCCTACCAGTTCTAATAACAAAATAGTGGAAACTAAACATGCAGACCCAACAGAAGAACTCTGGCAACATGAATAACCAGAGTAAATCAACCACACCAAGAAATGACAACGGAGATACAACTGAAGATGCCATACATAGACAAATGGCAACAATATCAGAAATTGAATTCAGAATATGGATTGCAAATAAGATAAATAGAATGGAAAAAAGATAGAATTTGAATTCCAAAGAGTAGTTCTAAAGTTGTCTCAAGAAATTAATGAATTCAAGGTCCAAGTCACCAAAGATATGGACATAATGAGAAAAGAGATAGCAGAGCTCAAGGAAATGAAAAAATTAGTTGAGAAGCTCCAAAATACAGTAGAATCCCTCACTGATAGAGTTGACTAGGCAGAGGAAAGGCTCTCTGAAACTGAGGATAAAGCTTTTGAATATTCCCACTCAAAGAGGCAGAAAAATGGAGAAAAAAACTGATCATTCCCTGAGAAGAGTGGTGGGAGCATTCCAAAAGATCAAACATTTGTCTTACAGGAATTCCTGACGGATAAGGATGGTCCTACAAGTACAGATGCTCTACTCTACAGATTTTTGGAGGAGAATTTCCCAAACATTGTAAGAGATACAGAACTTCAGATAGAAGTTTCAGAACCCCAGCAAGACTCAATCCAAATAAAGCACCCCAGACACATTGTGATTAACTTTGCCAAAGTTAAGATGAAGGAAAAAATTCTGCAAGTTGCCAGACATAAGCACACCTACAAAGGGAGAAACATCAGAATAACTGCAGATCTCTCAGCCGAAAAGTTTCAAGCCAGAAGAAGATGGTCATCAACCTTCAATTTCCTAAAACAAAACAACTTCCAGCCCAGCATTCTCTATCCAGCTAAACTGAGTTTCATTTGCAATGGAGAAATCAAATACTTTAATGACATAGATGTGTTGAAGAAATTTGCCATAACTAAACCAGCTCTCCAGGATATTCTCAGACCCATCCTCCACAATGATCAGTGCAATGTTCTACCTCCAAAGTAAACTCATGCAGAAATTCTTTGAACAAAACCCAACTTCCACAGTGGTAAAAGGATTAAAATTGTTCACTGGACATCCAAAAATCATGACACCAAAAACACAATCAGGCTTATTAATTCTCTCAATTAATGTGAATGGTTTAAATTGTCCTCTAAAGAGACACAGGTTGACTAACTGGATACATAAACTCAGACCAGATAGCTTCTGTATACAAGAATCTCACCTTACCTTAAAGGATAAAAATAGACTCAGGGTGAAGGGATGGTTTTGTATAATATAGGCAAATGGAAACCAGAAAAAAGCAGGAGTTGCAATTTGAGTAGCAGATACAATTGGCTTCAAACCAATAAATATAAAGAAAGATGAGGAAGATCACTACATATTTGTAAAGGAAAACACCCAACATGAAGAGATTTCAATGATTAACATTTACGCACCCTACCAGAATGCTCCTCAATTCATAAAGCAGACCCTAATGGATACAAACAACTTGATATCTTCCTGCACTATAATAGTTGGAGATTTAAACTCTCCTTTGACAGTTTTGGATAGATCCTCCAAGAAGAAACTAAATAAAGAAATATTAAACTTAAACCTGACCCTAGAACAAATGGACTTTACAGACCTCTACAGAACATTTCACCCTAATAAAACTGAATATACATTCTTCTCAGCCCACAGGTCATCCTGCAAAATAGATCATATCCTAGGACACAAGTCTAATCTTAGCATATTTAAAAGTATAGAAATTATTCCTTGTATCTTCTCGAACCACCATGGAATAAAAGTTGAACTCAACAGCACTGGGAATCTCCACACTAAACAAAGTCTTGGGAACTAAATAATCTTAGGCTGAATGATAGCTGGGTCAAAGACAAGATGAAGAAGAAAATCACCGAGTTTTTGGAACTAAATGATGACGAAGACACAAATTATCAAAACCTGTGGGATAGGGCGGCACCTGTGGCTCATTGAGTAGGGCGCCAGCCCCATATACCAAAGGTGGCAGCTTCAAACCCAGACTCAGCTGAACTGCAAAACAGAAAAATAGCCAGGCATTATGGCAGGCACCTGTAGTCCCAGCTACTTGGGAGGCTGAGGCAAGAGTATTGCCTAAGTCCAGGAGCTGGAAGTTGCTGTGAGCTGTGTTAAGCCACGGCACTCTACTGAGGGTGATAAAGTGAGACTCTATCTCAAAAAAAAAAAAAAAACCTGTGGGATACTGTAGTTCTAGAAATATACATTAGAAGCCTTCAAGAAAACAGAAAGAGAGGAAGCCGACAACTTAATGGGTCATCTCAAGCAACTGTAAAAGGAAAAACATTCCAACCCAAAACCCAGCAGATGAAAAGAAACAACCAAAATTAGAGCAGAATTAAATGAAATTGAAAACAAAAGAATCACTCAGAACATCAACAAAACCAAAAGTTGGTTTTTGAAAAGATTAACAAAATTGATAAACCTTTGGCCAACCTAACCGGAAATAGAAAAGTAAAATCTCTAATATTATCTATCAGAAATGATAAAGGAGAAATAACAACAGACACTTTAGAAATTCAAAAAATCCTCAATGATTATACAAAAATCTCTTTTCCCAGAAATATGAAAATCTGAAGGAAATGGACCAATACCTGGAAGCATGCCACCTCTCTAGACTCAACCAGAAAGAATTAGAAATCTTAACTAGATCTATATTAATCAACCACTGAAATAGCATCAACAATACAAAATCTCCCTAAAAAGAAAAGTCCAGGACCAGATGGCTTCACATCTGAATTCTATCAAATCTTTCAAGAGGAATTAGTACCTATATTATACAATGTTTTCCAAAGCATAGAAAAAGAAGGAATACTTCCCAACACATTCTATGAAGCAAATATCACCCTGATCCCAAAACCAGGAAAGGATCCAACAAAGAAAGAAAATTATAGACCATTATCTTTAATGAATATCAATGCAAAAATATTCAATAAGATCTTAGCAAACAGGATTCAACAACCCATCAAAAGAATTATACACCATGATCAAGTTGGTTTTATTCCAGGGTTACAGGGTTGGTTCAACATACACAAATCTATAAATATAATACATCACATCAATAAAATAAAAAACAAAGACTATTATGATTCTCTCAATTGACACAGAAAAAGCCTTTGATAATATCCAGCAACCTTTCATGATCAGAATTCTTTACAAAATAGCCATAGAGGGGGCAGAGCAAGATGGCTGATTGGAAGCAGCTTCTGAAGAAGGCTCCTGTCCAAAAGGGAAGATAACCTCCAGAAACTGTGCAATTAAGCTGAATACTGGGAGTGCAGCCAAGAGAGAGAAGTGATTTCTGTTGATCATCTCTGCTGAGACTGGCTGCAACCCCAAGAAAGCACGCTTCAAGGTACAAAATTCATCTGAAAGGAAGAGTGCCCGTCCCCTCCCCCAAGAAAGCTCTGAGTTTCCTGCTTTTCTGTTTCCTTTCTTTGTATTCTCCACTTTTGCTCCTGTGAGTTTTCTACAGACAAGCGGTGAACTGTGGACCTCTTGTCTCACCCCATGGAAGACTGCTGTGGGAAGTGGGGTGTGCTTCCCCTGAGCACCCTAGTGTGACTCTAAAAACTCTATTGCTAAGCAGAAAAACTGAACTAAAGTTTTCCCCACCATTCTGAACTTACTGTACACCCTTCCCCCTTACCTGACAAACCAGAGGCCTAACCCTGGCTAAGACTGAGGGAGGAGGTCCTTGAGCAGCACCCCCACCCCCACCTGCCGGAACAAGCACCCCACGTGGAAAAGACTATGGGGGGGACGCAGTGAGCCTCCCTCCCCTCTGGCCAGGGAAGCCACAGGCAAGTGCCTGGCCCTGCGCCCCAAGCTTTCCGGGCTTCCACAGACCCACCGTCTACTAGAAACTCTGACGGCGACTACCAGGCCTCCGCAGGTCTGCCCTCGACCAGGAACTCCTCCCCCAGCGACCGTGCGGGCCTCCACCTGGCACTCGCAGGGTCCCTGCATGCCGACCCCTGACCACTAAATCCCCTGGTGACCATGCGACTCTGCACCTCAGCTTGCAGGGCTTCCACAGGCCTTCCTTCTGCCAAGAACTCTGCCTGCAACCGCCAGGCCTCTGCAGGGTGGCCCACGGCCAGAAACACTCCCAGCAACTGCCTGGCCCTATGCCCATGACTGCCAGGCTTCCGCAGGTCCACTGTTTGCTAGAGACTCTGCTGGCGACCGCCAGGCCTCCGCAGGTCTGCCCCCAGCCAGGAACTCCCCCGGCGACCAAGCAGGCTGCTGCCTGGCACCCCCAGGGCCCCTGAAGGCCTGCCCCTGGTGAGTAAATCCCCTGATGACTGTGCAGCCCCGTGCTCGAGCTTGCAGAGCTTCCACAGGCCTGCCTTCTGCCAATTACTTTGACTGCAACTGCCAGGCCTCTGCAGGCCAACCCTGGGCAAGGAACTTCCCCAGCGACCACCTGGCCCTGTGCCCCCTGGACTTCTGCAGGCCTGCTGTCTGCTACAGACTCTGCCGGCAACTGCCAGGCCTCCGCAGGTCTGCCCCCAGCCAGGAACTCGCCCAGCGATTGCACGGGCCTCCACCTGCCACTCACAGGGCCCCTGCAGGTCCACCTCTGGTCAGGGACAGTACCGGCCACCACGCAGGCCTCCACCTGGCACCCACAGGGCCTCTGCAGGCCAGCCTTCTACCAGGGACTCCACTGGTGACTTCCAGGCCTCTGTAGGCCTGCCCCTAGCCAGGAACTCCCCTGGTGACCGCCTGGCTCTGCATCCCACACTAGCCAGGCTTCTGTAGGTCTGCTTTCTGCCAGGGACTCCACCTGTGACTGCCAGGCCCCTGGCCAGGGTCACTCCTGGCAACTGTGCAGGCCTCTGCCTGGCACACATGTAGCCTCCACAGGCCAGCCTTCTTCCAGGGACCCCACCAGCGACTGCCAGGCCTCTCTGCAGGCCCACCGCCGGACAAAAACTTCCCAGACAACCGCACAGCCCTGTGCCCACTACATGAAGGGCCAGATGCAACAGTGAAAAACAACCATGGGGCAGAATCAATGGAAAAACTCTGGCAATACGAATAATCAGAGTAGACCAACCCCTCCAAGTAATGACATGGCAGACACAGGACAAGTTCTCTTGCATAGACAAATGGCTGAGATGTCTGAAATCGAATTCAGAATCTGGATTGCAAATGAGATCAGCGGAATGGAGGAAAAGATGGAATTAGAATTTCAAGCAGTAATTCAAAAGATGACCCAAAAGATGTCTCAAGAATTCAACGAATTCCAAGACAAAATGACCAAAGATTTTGACACATTGAGACAAGAAGTTGCAGCCCTTAAAGATCTGAGAAACTCAGTAGAATCCCTCAGTAACAGAATGGAGCAAGCAGAAGAAAGGACTTCTGACATGGAAGACAAAGCTTTCGAATGCTCTCAAACTTCCAAAGAGCAAGAGAAATGGAAGGCAAAAACAGATCACTCTCTCAGAGAGCTCTGGGATAACTCAAAACTTTTAGAAGTGATCAAGGACTACAGCAGTGTCTCAGACTACAAAATCAACACCCATAAATCTGTAGCCTTTATATACACCAACAATAGCCAAGCCAAAAAAACAGTAGTGCCAAAGAAGATGAAATATTTGGGAGTTTACCTAACAAAGGATGTGAAAGATCTCTATAAAGAGAACTATAAAACTTTAAGAAAAGAAATAGCTAAAAATGTTAACAAATGGAAAAGCATACCATGCTCATGGCTGGGAAGAATCAATATTGTTAAAATGTCTATACTACCCAAAGAAATATATAATTTTAATGTAATTCCTATTAAAGCTCCATTGCCATATTTTAAAGATCTTGAAAAAATAATACTTTGTTTTATATGGAATTGGAAAAAACCTCGAATAGCCAAGACATTACTCAGAAATAAAAAACCAAGCAGGAGGAATCATGCTACCAGACCTGAGACTCTACTATAAATTGATAGTGATCAAAACAGCATGGTACTGGCACAAAAACAGAGAGGTAGATGTTTGGAACAGAATAGAGAACCAAGAGATGAATCCAGCTACTTACCATTACTT
>CAUYON010007561.1:0-16177 GCA_963573935.1 Arctocebus calabarensis
CAACAAAAGAATGAGTGATCTCATCTCAGGGTGGGAAAAGGACTTGAAGAGAAACTTCTCTAAAGAAGACAGGCACACGGCCTACAAGCACATGAAAAAATGCTCATCATCCTTAATCATCAGAGAAATGCAAATCAAAACTACTTTGGGATATCATCTAGCCCCAGTAAGATTAGCCCACATAGCAAAATCCCAAAACCAGAGATGCTGGCGTGGATGGGGAGAAAAGGGAACACTTCTGCATTGCTGGTTGGAATGCAAACTAATATATTCCTTTTGAAAGGATGCTTGTAGAATACTTAGAGATCTAAAAATAGATCTGCCATTTGATCCTATAACTCCTTTACTAGATATATATCCAGAAGACCAAAAATCACATCACAATAAAGATATCTGTACCAGAATGTTTATTGTAGCCCAATTCATAATTGCTAAGTCGTGGAAGAAGCCCAAGTGCCCATCAACCCACGAACGGATTAATAAATTGTGGTACATGTATATCATGGAATACTATGCAGCCTTAAAGAAAGATGGAGACTTTACCTCTTTCATGTGTACATGGATGGAGCCAGAACATATTCTTCTTAGTAAAGTATCTCAAGAATGGAAGAAAAAGTATCCAATGTACTCAGCCCTACTATGAAGCTAATCTATAACTTTCATATGAAGGCTAAAACCCAGTTATAGCACAAGAAATGGGGAATGGGGCAAGGGAGGGGAAGGGAGGAGAAGGGTCGGTGGAGGGAGGGTGATTGGTGGGATTACACTTACGGTGCATCTTACAAGGGTACAAGTGAAAATTACTAAATGTAGAATATAAATGTCTTCATATAGTGATTAAAAGGCCATGAAGGCTGTGTTAAATAGTTCAATGAAAATATTTCAGATTGTATATGAAGTCAACACATTGTGCCCCATGATTGCACCAATGTATACAATTATGATTTAATAAAAAAATAAATAAAAATAAAAAAATATGTTTTTAAAGATACAAAACACAAACGAATGTACTTGCATCTCCAGAACATTCCCTCCGTCCTGCCTTCCTCTGGGATCAAAATTCATCACTATCTTCAATTTTGTATTTCTCATTAGTCAGACATTTTAAAATATGCATCTTATATATCTGAAATTATTTTGCATATTTTAAATTATATTTAGATTAAGTCAATGGCATAGTCTTTAATTTGTTTTTCTTTTCCTATGACCAAAGATTGCTTTTGAAATAGAACATGAAAATCCAAGTCTTTCTTATTTATTATTGTTAATTGCTATATTGTATTCTATTCTGAGAAAATACCACCATTTATAATAATGGTATTAATAGCCTTGTATTGAGTACTATTTAGGTTGTTTGCAATTTGTTTTGTTACAGTGCTATAACAATGCATTTTTAAACATGTATCCTGGTGCACCCGTGAGACCTGCTTTAGATTATATGCCTAGAAAAGAACTCCCTAGGTCACATGATATGCACATCTTCCACTTTACCAGACATTGTGGAATTGTTTCCACCAAAAGAATGTATATTCCAGCTGTTTCATATATTAGTCATATGACTAAGCAAAGCAGTTAACCTTCACAAATCTCACTTTCTTCATCTGTAAAAAGGAGATGATACTTATTTACCCCTCAATGCTTAATTTATCTCATCTGTAGGAGTCTCCTACAGATTAAGTGTTACAAAGATTATCTGTGTTCTTACCTTACATATTAAATACTATCATATGTGTAAAGTGGCAGTATCTAATTGGTAAACTGTCCTTTTCTCCTTCCTTTTTGCTGTAGCTTGGGAAGTGATTCTTTAATTGGACCTTAGTTGGATGATGAGTGACAGGGAAAAAGGTTCCTTTAGGGCTCTTCAACTCACACTCTGTGGACAGCAACCTTATCCAGTCTCCGCCTAAAATATGGGTGGAATTTGTGAAAGTTCCTGGACAGAGAAATATATTGTGTCGAATGTTCCTCATTGGGAGAATTTATGACAAGTTTTCCAAAACTAAAGCCTCAAATCTTTATTATATTCTGTTAATGACTCAGTGGACTTTTGGCAGAAAGAGCTAGTTTCCTTTGGTACAAACGCTTCTGTAGAGGGTTCTGATTAATCTATCCGATGGTCTGAAATCAAAATAACACATGCAATCCTTGGCTGAAAGAGCTTACCCGTGGTGTTATAACAATAATCCCTCTCCTTGTTTTCATATATAACCTTTTGGAAACATTCTGGTTGGAGCCAAAATGTCTATATTTTGGAAACTTGGCATATGGATGGATGATGGCTGAAGTATGCCATTTATTTTCGTTTTAAGGAGGACTAGAAAAAGCAGAATGCGCGTTACACTACTTCTCAAAGTAAAGTTTGTAGGACAACCCAATTTAATGCAGAATAAATCCCTTTTCTCTCATTTCCATGTCATAATACATAGTTTTTTTCCTGGCCACTGAATTTAAAGTAGTTCATATCCATAGTAGTCACTTTTTCTAACAGCGATCAGTCAATACACTTTTCTGTGTTGATCAGTATTTTAAAATGTGTGAGTGGTTTTGTGGATTGTATATGATCTCTCTCTGTTGCAACTATTGAACTCTGTCATCATAGCACAAGAGCAACCATAGATATGACTATGAGCCTTTGCAACTTTATGGAATTTCTTATAATTTTCATATCATTTCATATTTCATATCAAATATCAAAAATACTTGATATTTTTAAACAGTTAAAAAATATTTAAAGCCATTTTTTGTTTGCAGAACAAACAAAAGCGGGAGGCAGTAGATTGGATTTGCAGGTTCAGACCCTCTACTATACAATATTACTTTTAATGTTTTTTTAGGATGTCCAACCCATGGCCCATGGGACTCATGTGGCCCAAGATATCTGTGAATGTGGCCCAACACAAAATCATAAACTGATTTAAAATAGCATGAGTTTTCTTGTGTGTGATTTTGTGGTGGAACTCCATTACAAAGTTCTGAAGCATGAACTTTGTACACAACAATATCATGTCACAATGTCATGTGCAATGAAAATACATATGCTCTTGCTAGTTGTACGTACAGGTGGCTTTAGTTTTACAGCAGTGTGTGGCTTCCAGTGTGTTATTTTCCAAGTACAGACAGTCAAATCAATTAGACTCTCTCTCTTGGGGACTTGGAAAGGCAGTGATTATTAATAATATTTCACCCTACCATTTCAATGTTAGGCATTTCATGTTATTTACCAGTCAGGTAAGCATTCTTGTTTTATTACTAAGGGCACCTCCACACCTTGGTGGCACCTCACACATCACCCACTAAGCTTTATAATCAGCCCTCTACCTTGCCCTGGCAGCCGATATGTGGGCCCAAATCTTGCTTTCTATTTTCCTATCAATTAATTTTTATAATAAAAGTAAACGTAGTCCCTTGTCTATAATTGATTTTTAAAACTCAGCATGTCTTTTACAATGTCTCAAAAGAAAATATAACCCCCCAAAAAAATTGTGGATGAAGAAACATTATTCATTGAAAAGTGGATAGAGGACTACTTTGTCATGGGGGAAGTAACAAGGCACTCTTCTTATTTGTAGGGAATTTGTACAAATTTTCAAAGACAATAATTTGAAAAGGCATTATATGCAAAAACATGCTGCCAAATTCCATGCATATAAAGGATTGTGTCGTTAAAGACAAAACAGCAGAACAAACAACTATTTTCTCAGCAAATTTGTTTTTAAAAAGCCACAACTCAGATAAATCCATTGTTAAAGCTAGTTATATGGTAGCATATTTAATAGTAATAAGAGCAAAACCAGTTACTGATGGTGAAGTTATAAAGCACTATATGGAATAAATGGCAGATATTATTTGCCCTGAAAAATGGGTGGATATTTCTAAAATCAGTTTGTCTCCCCCAGAGAATAGCGAGGAGAATTGAAGAAATTGAAAAATATATAAAAAGAAGTTTGTAAAGTAAAGCTGTTAATTTAAATTTTATGCTTTGGCAATAGATGACAGCACAGATGTTACAAATAGCGCTCAGCTTGCCATTTTTATTAGAGGTATCTAAGACAAATATAATGTCTTAAAGAAATGCCTTCTTTAGTGCCACTGAAGGATACAATTAAATGAAGAAATTTATATGCAACAGTAAAAATTTTGTTAAAGTGACTTTTTTGGTCCATTGTCAACGTATCTGGGATAATTATAGATGGGGCCCTAGATATGGTAGGTAAAAGAAGGAGACATAAATTTAATAGAATACTGTGCAAGTACCACCCAAAACTCATGTTTGATGAAAAATCAAAGAAAATTTATGTGCAAAAACTTTAAAAATGGATAATGTCATGCAAATCCCCATCAAGACTATAAATTTCCTATGGGCCAAGGGACTGAATCATGGCCAATTCTAGGAATCCTTTAAAAGTACTGATGCTGACTATGGAGACATTATTTGCTTTTTGGAAGTAAGATGGCAAAGTTGAGGCCAAATGTTGTAAAGATTTCATGATTTGGGAGATGTTATCAAAATGTTTATAGTATCAAAAACCAAATTTTTGCCAAAACTTGATGATGAAAACTAGCTTACAGATGTAGCATTTTTAGTGGATGAACTACTCATTTAAATGAGTTAAATGTGATCTTCAAGGTGAAAACCAGTTTTTCAATATAATGTTTCAAACCATAACAGTGTTCCAAGTAAAACTTAAATTATGGCAAGCTCAAATTAAGGCAAACAATTTTATGCATTTTGACACATTGGCTAAACATAGTCCTGTGAACACTGAAAATTATGCAGCCTTGCTTTTCAATATGATAAAAAAAATTGAAAGCAGGCTAACATTTCCAGGAAAATGAAATTTTGTTGTATTTGTGACTCCATTTTCAGTCAACATAAATATGTTACCTACCAGTTTTTATGTGGTATACATAGAGCAGCAAATTGACATTCAACTTAAAGAAAAATTTGATCATGTCTCTTTCCTTGACTTTTATAGGTCCTATTTACTAGAGACAAATGTCTCTCATTTTATAATCATATCTTATTTATGTCATCACTTTTTTGGTACATTTGTGAACAACTATTTTCAAGAATAAAGTACATTAAGAGTAAAATTAGAACCAAAATACACATATCTGATGAGCACCATTGAGAACCCACTGAGAATTGCAACTACTTTCATCAAACCAGTATTGATGCATTAGTTTCTCAAATACAATGTCAAATATCCCCCGAGTTGTATGTTGCCCACTTTTCTTTTCCTTGTATAGTAAAAAAATAAATAAAAGATATTTATTACTTAAATACACACATATTCCGTGTTGGTGATTTGGAATGTGGGACCCACTTGATTATTTTAAAAGATTCTCTGAATGGGCTGCTGCATAATTAGGATTATTATTTGAGGACTTCATATCTCTTCTGGCAAATTTCATGAAAATTATGCATATGTCTTTTTTTTTTTGCTCATCAGCTTTTTTTTTTTTTTTTTTTTTAGTGTGTGTGTGTTTAATGAGTGACTCATACCAATTTGTCTTTATCCAAAGTAGCTTAGATAAGCCAAAAGGTCGGACACCCCTGCTTTAACATCATTTTTTTAGCATCTAAAAGAATCTATTTGTGTGTTTATATTCCTTCTATAGTGTCTTGTGCTAGAATCCAAGCTGTCCCTGTGAGAACAAGGACATTATCTATCTTGTTCAGCTCCTGTACCCAGCATCACAGAAACTCTACTATATATGCATTGAATGTATAATTCTGCAGCATTGAATATATAATTCTGCAGCTTTCAGATGGATCGATTCCCTTAAATGAAGTAACTAGCCCAATATGGGTGGAATATTCAATTCTTTTGGTGATTAAGTCATTTTCAAATGTATTCCATAACATGGAAAAGAAAATATCTATGTATTTATATTCTATCTATCTATGTGTTTATATTCCTTCTATACACTATACAATTTAATGGTAAAGATATAATATATAAAAGCACTTTTGAAGCTTTCAAGTTAAGAAATCCAAGCTTCAAATCCTTGCTCCATCAGTTACTATTTATGATGTTGAATACTTCATTGTGTCTGTTTCTTAATTTCAGAAAGAGAATACTTATAGTATTCTCACAAGATTGGCAGTGGGGTTTCAATGTTATTCCATTGTCCTCCAAAAACCTACTTCCCATCTTTCCCACCCTGTTCTGTACCCTGGCAGGTCCACATGTACAGACCACATGAGTGGTCTGTTTTGTCCTCCAGATTCTAGATGGATTTTGCCAATTGGAAGAAGAATTAGGTGACTATATTTATTCCCTTAGCTTAATCTTAGACAAGGGACAAGCTGTGTTCTTGGAAGAACGGTAGCTTATAAATTTATGAATATTTCACAATACACTGGGTTTAAGAGTGCCTCCATTAGTGATTCTTGTAACTTTAGTCCTAAGTGTAGGAACCATCCTGTTATTAGCTCCAGAACACTATAATATTCCTCACTATTTCCTACATTCCACACACAACATTAAAAATTATCTCTTTACTAAAGTCTGAAATGATTCTAAATTCCTATTGAGACTGCAAACTGTTTAAATAAAAAATTGTTTGAGAAAAAATGGTACATCTAATTAAACTATCCCTCATTAGAAATCTGGTTCCCTTCTTTGAAATTGTATTCAAATAATAAATTATTCCTCTTGATATTATAATAATGATTTTATTTCTCTCTACAGAATCATAAAGTGGAATGCCCAGAAGGTTAAGACATCCCAAGTTGCTGAAATATATATTTTTCCAATAGGTATTTAAAATCAGGAAAATTCACATTAAAATCTATATTTCCAAATTCTCCTAAAAAGATCCCATTTCCGGATCACACCTGGCTGGCACCCTTCATGGCTGTGACAAACAGAAGCAGCTATGCTGCTCACTTGGGCTTTGCACATGGCAGGGAGCTTTGTCCCCACCACTCCCATGTATGCAGCAGTCGTTCTAGTTGGGTATTGCATTAGCTACCTGACCCCTGGTGACATGGTCTTGGAGAAATAAGAGGCAGAATAGAATCATCAGCCAAGTGAGAGTCTGGGGGAGGTGATGTTGATGGAATAACAACACCTAGAGAGAAATGTTTATTATGGCCATTTAGGAGAATAGAAGAGTGAAAAGCCCAGAGTGGGGTAAGGGTGGGGCACAGTATGATTGCAAGGTGGAGCTGAAATTCCTCTTGGGGGGATTGGTCTAAATGGAAGATGTGATTACCAAGCAGGCTGTATGTATTTTTTCAGCCCCTTTAGCCTGGGCAGGTGTGGAAGAGACAGTAAGTTGGTTTAGACCAGGCTGGAGTTTTGCCCCAAGAGATTCATGAGAGTTTGGGAGTCAGAGAGATGAGGCTTTTTGTGAGGGAGAAAATATAAGGGGGAAGTGGTCATGGAAGATAAGTTGGTCAAGGAGGGACTGGGGAAGTGACGGACAGGAGAAGAAAATGAGCCTTCTTGTTAAGGACACACCCTGCACACTGGAGTCAAACAGGATGGATTCAAACCTCAGCTCCACCTGCACTAGCTAGGTGAGGTCGGCCAAGCTGCTTACCCTTCCTAAGGCTCTTTTCTCTCATGTGTAAGGCACAGCAAGAGTCCCCACCTCATAGAGCTTCTGTAAAGATAATGAGATGCATCACATGTATGCATGCACGCACACATACACACACGTAGATTTTAGAAAAACTATGGACACTTTTCTTTCCTTACATTGATTTTGATTTTAAAAACCTGATTTATTGGTTCAATTAAAAATGTATATTTATTTATTGAAGATCAATAATGTAAGAGAACATCAAGAAATATCTTTAGGGGGTTCACTGAGAGATAACAGATACAAAGCATCTTTTAGACAAATAGGAAGGAGAAGCTCCATGAAAGAAAACACAGAGAAGGCTCTGTGTGGGTGGTGTTCCCTAGAGACCTGGTAGGTTTTGGATATGAAGCAAGAAGAAACAGGCAGCTACTATGTTAGGGACATCAGTGGGTGCCAAGCCTTAGATTTCATGGATTTTTCTAACACTGCCTTTGAAGCAGAAACAGGCATTGCCCCACAGGCTGATTCATGGACAGAGTTTCAGATAGTGTGTCAATCCAAGAAGGGGGATTTTCCTGAGGAGGGAGGACTTTGATAACTCCTTTTTTTAGAAAAAAGAAAAAATACATAAGACATGTTCTTGCTAAATATTTCAAGCAGCAAAAATGTTTATAGTGATGACAAACTTTCCATGCTATGCTTGGCCCCTTTGTCCATCAAAAAATACTCTATTCAATTGTCATAAGTATATTTACACAATCATTTCATATACATAAGTTCAAATAATTAAGTTCACAAATTTATCCTAGAAAAAAAGGGCTATATGCCTTATAGCTGAATATCTCTGTAGTCACCTTTGAAGTACTCCCCTTTGGAAGCTATGCCAGTACCTAGTCCCCCCCTTCAAAGCAATTTTGGAACTCTTTTTCTGGAATAACCATCAGAGCTGTCATCATATGAGGTATCACAATTAAGTTAATGAACTCATTCTAGAAAAAGTGCTACCTACCTTACTGCTAAATATCACTATGGCCACCAGGTGGCTAAGGGGAGTGCTTTGAAAGTGACCTTAGTGATATTCAGCAATGAGGTATGTAGTATTTTTTGCTAGGATCAATCTTCCAACTTAATTGTCCAACCATGTATGCATCCACCGAAATAAACTACGCTACATACTACTATTTTTCAGATTTGAATTATTCCAGATAAGTCATTCCACAAAGTTCTCCACATTGTGAGTGGCTTTAAAGCACTAGAACAGTCTCCCTCTTCGTACATGTTCATGTGTTTCCTAATCTTTCACTCTTATAGCAAAGGTAGCCTTAAAACTCATGATAGATAATTCTTTTGCACATGTGCTGGTTGTCTAGAAGATAAAATTAAAATTGTTATATTATTCGCTTTTTAAAATTTCATATTAATACGAGGGGATAAATGTTTAGGATACATTGTTTTCATTTCTAAGGTAAAGTTCAAGTTGTAGTTAAGCCCTTTACCCAAACATGGTGCTAAACTCCCTCACATTGTGACCTTAGGTGAGAGTTTACCCCTTCCCTTCCTTCTCCTTTTTCATCTTTCTGTCCTTTCTCCTCCCCTTCACTGGCATAAACTTGCTTTTTTCTTTCATGTGGGCATGTAGTTGTTTATATAATGGTTTGGTATTAGTATTGAGTACAGTAGATACTTGTTTTTCTGTTCTTGTTATACTTTTCTAAGAAGAATGTGTTCAAATTTCATCCAGGTAAACACAAAAGATGTAAAGTTTCCATCTTTATATGGCTGAAGAGTACCCAATGGTATAAATATACCATAGTTTGTCAATTCATTCATAGGTCATTGGGCACTTGGGTTATTTCCACATCTTGGTCAGTGTGAACTGACCTACAATATACATCCTAGTGCACACATCCTGGTGGTAAGATGTTTTTTTTCTTTTGGATAGATACCTACTAATTGGATTGTGGGACCAAATAGAAAATCAACTTTTTATTCTTTGGGAATTCTCCATACTTCTTTCCGTAGAGGTTGTATTAATTTCCATAGTTTGCAATCCCACCAACAGTGCAAAAGTGTTCCCTTCGCTCCACATCCACACCAGCATCTGCATTTTCAGAATTTTGTGATGTGGGCTATTCTCACAGACAGCCTTCAAAATGGGAGAAGATATTTACATCCTATGAATCTGATAAAGTGAATCTACAGAGAACTCTAATTAATCGACAAGAAAAGAGCAAACAATCCCATTTAAAAGTGGGCAAGAGACTTAAACAGAAACTTCTCTGAGGATAACAGATGAATGAGAAACAAACACCTGAAAAGATTATGCACTTTACAAGATGCAATATTGATAGGTACTGTCTAATTATGCCCTCCAATAAGATTATACCAATTAATGCTTCCACTAATTGTGTCAGATGGACAGTGTTGTGTTATGGTCTCACCAACAGTAACAACATTTCATCATTTTGACTCTATACTGTAAAAGTTATTTTTGTGTTCCCTGATTTTGAGGAAAGTTAAACATCTCATGTTAAAAAAATAGTTCTATTTATTTCTTTTTCTATAGAATATTATCTGGTCATATTTATATTAAGCAATGTCTTTTATTAATTTATATGAAATAAAAATGTATTTATTATATACCATAGTTCTTTGTCTATTATATATGCTGAAAGTATTTCCCAAGTTGTCTATATATACTGATTTTGTTCATAACATTTCTGGCTAAGCAAAAAGTTACAAATTTTAGGAATTTATATTTATTAGTCTTTGGTAAATTCTGAATTATATATCTTGCTTTGAAACACATTTTCATCTCAATGATAAATTTTGATCCATCTAGATTCATATTTTTATATAAGTGCTAAATTAAGAACTCACCTTAATTTATTCTTTTCTCAGTAGCTTGTCTCAAGAACATCTATTGAATATTCATTCTGATTTGGAAGGCTGATATTATCATAATCTAAATTTTCATGTTATTTGAGTCTCATTCAAGAGTCTACTCTTTTCCTTTGAAATTTTTATTCATGTACCAGTACTAAATTCTGTTACTTATGGAAATTTTATAATAATATGTAATGATGTAGACTGTTCCCTTTTCTTTCATTTTTAAAATTTTCCAAGCTAATCTTTATTTGAACTATAGATTAAGCATATCAAGTTTCATAAAAATAATTTTGTTAGTAAATTTATTGGAATCAATTTATGGATTAACATAGGACAAATTAGCATCTTTGCAATCTTGCATTAACTTAGCTACAACTGGCTATGAATTCCAATGAATTTAAGTTGTATTTCATGTTTCTTGGCTCATGGAATAAGTTTTTAAAAATTCTTTCAGGTGATAAAGTTTAAAAAATATATATTTCTGGGGGTCAGACCAAGATGGCAAATTAGAAACAGTTTCTTACTAGTGGTGAGATAGGGGAAATAGACCTCCAGCTATCTCTGGCTGGAGGAACTTAGACAAGGATTTAATTCCAAGGGCACTAGGAGTAGTGGTGGAGTCTAGGACTAAATGAGGAGGTCTGGGGCTGAGGAGAGCTACACAGAGGACCAGTGCCTGAATATGAGCAGAGGCTAGCCGACAAGCCCTCACATGGTCTGGGGACAGAAATGGGTTGTCCTGAAGCTTATTGATCTTCTGTATTTGCCAGAGATGGGGTCCTTGCTTTTGCCCAGGCTGGTAAGGAAATCCTGACTTTGAAAGACATGTGCAGTCCAGCCCCTAAAAACCTAGATATGTGGGTGTGGTCATAGCACCCTGCCAATCACCACCATTTCTCCTTTTCTCTTTCCTTCTTTTTGTCCTTCATTTCTCCTCATCAGTTATATTCTTTCACCTCTTCTCTTTTTCCTTCTCATTATCTTTTTCTTTCTCCCTTCTCACTCTTTACCCTTATCTTCATTTTGGCCAAAAGGCCAAATCAACACATAATCTTTGAGAAAAGGTAATTTAAAGGGAAAGAAGTAGTAAGAAGGAAAAAGTAGGGGAAGGAAGTGAACAAGAAGAAAACATGCATGAAGAGGAACCAACAGAAAAATTCAGGCAACATGAAAAAATAAAAAAGAGCAAAAGGCAGTTACTACAGGGATTAAATCCATAAAGAAATAATGAAAATGACAGAAATGGAATTTAATATATGAATGGTAAAGGCAATAAGGGAAATTGATGAGAAAGTGGAAAAATAAAACAAAAAATGGATTAAAAATATGAAGAATATAGAAAGGACACGGTGGAGCTTAAGAACTTAAAGAAGTCAATCAGGAAACTTAAAAGTAGAAAGTATCAATAACAGATTAGGCCATGGAGAAGAAAGAATGCCAGAACTAGAAGATAAAGCTCTTCAACTACCCCCATAAAGGCAGAAAAGAAGAGAGAGAAAGCAGAACATTCACTCAGAGAATTATGAGACTCCATAAAACTTTCAAACATATGAATTATAGGTTTACCAGAAGGGGAGAAGAATGTCCCAAAGGAATGGGAGCTCTACTGGAGGATATCATAAATGAAATTTTACCAAGTTTCAATAAAGTTTTCAAACCACTCCTTTAGAAGGATATCAAACCCTGGTCATCTAAACACAAATATAGCATTTGTAAGACATTGTCGTGCGCCTGTCCAAAATCAAGATGAAAGAGAAAATTCTGCAAGCAGCCAGGAGTAAGAATCAATTGACCTACAAGGGCAAATCCATCAAGGTGACAGCAGACTTCTCACATGAAAATGTCCAAGCCAGAAGAGAATTATCATCTACCTTTAACCTTCTTAAACAAAATAATTTTCAGCCCAGAATTCTGTATCCTGCTAAACTAAGTTTCAGGATCAATGGAGAAATCAAATAATTTATTAATATGCAAACATTGAGGAAATTTGTCACAACAAGACCAGCTCTATAGGAAATACTTAGACCTATTCTCCATACTGAACATCATAATGGACCATAAGCAAAATGAACACCAACTAAAGTAGAAAATCCAGCTTCCTCAGTGGTACAAAGAGCAAAACTAAGCAACAGACATTCACAAAATAAAAGGAATAGAACTCCACCACACTTATCAAATCTCTGAACAAATGTTAATGGCTTAAATCCTCCACTGGAAAGGCACACAATGGCTGATTATATTAAAAAGCTCAAGTCATCTATATGTTGTCTCCAGGAAAGACATCCCACCTTGAAGGACAAAACAAGGCTCAGGGTAAATTGATGGAAAACAATATTTCAGGCAAATAGAAATCAGAAGAAAGAAAGAGTCATAACCCTATTTTCAGATACAAGTATATTTAAAGCAACTAAGGCTAAGAAAGATAAATATGGACACTTCATACTGGTCAAGAGTACAATACAAGAGGACAATTCAATTCTGAATATTTATGCGCCAAATTTAAAAGCTTCCAGATTTATGAAACAGACCTGATTAATCTGATCAATATGATATTCCACAACAGCATACTAGCTGGGGACTTTAACACCCCTCTGGCAGAACCGGACAGATTCTCCAAACAGAAACTAAGCAAAGGTATGATGGACTTTAATGTGACCTTAGAAGGAAAGGGACTAATAGACATATTGAGAACACACATTCCCAGAGCTAAGAAATATACATTCTCTTCATCAGCCCATGGAAAATACTCCAAAATAGTTTGTATCCTATCCAAAATAGATCATAGCCAAAATCCAATCAGAAATAAATGAAATTAAAAACAACCATTCAGAAAATGAACAAAGCAAAAAGTTATTGATTCTTTGAAAAGATAAATAAAATAGATAAACCATGGCCAGATTAACCAGAAATGGAAAAGTAAAATCTCTAATAACCTCAGTCAGAAATGAAAAAGGGGAAATAACAACAGATACCAGAAGTACAAGAAATTATCTGTCTTTTATATGAAACTATGCCCAGAAATTTGACAATATGGAGGAAATATCGCAATACCTGGAATCACATATTCTCTCTAGACTTAAACAAGAAGAGATAGATGTCTTGAACAGACCAATATCAAGCACTGAGATCAAGAAAACAATAAAAAAATTTTTCAACAAAAAAATACCTTGGACCAGTTGGCTGGCACCTGTGGCTAAAAGGAGTGGGGCTCACAGGCCCCATACACTGGAGGTGGTGTGTTCAAACCCAGCCCTAGCCAAAAACTGTAAAAAAAAAAAAAAGAATCTAAAGCAAAGATCTAGTATTCATCACAGAAGCAGAAAATATAGCTAATGGAGAAGAGACAATATTAAATTACATACAGAAAGTACAAAATATATGTAGAAGGATTAAAAGTCATGTATACCCATAAACATTCTAATGAAACTGCAAAGTACAAAAAAGGAGGGGAGTGGCAAAGAAAATATACTAGAAATAACCAAATGCAAACTACAAATTACCCAAAGATTTGCAATTAGTTTGATCGTAGACATTTGAACTGAAGCAATGTTTTTAAATAGCATCTTTCCATCTTACTCTTCATCTTTTATTCATAGAGTCAACTCTCTTTCATGTTATTAAATACTCATTTTATGTTTTCTAAAGTAAAAGACATTGCTTCCCTTATTTTGTGCTGTATGAGTGAATCTTTGCCAACTTTAACAAAGCAGACCAAACTTCACCCAAAACATCTGGACTTGGGTTTTCTCATGAAAAGAAAAAATACAAAAGAATTGCAACAGCATTTTACAATAATGTGCATACCTCATTCACGGATGGAGAGACAAACTCAATGCATTCAATAACTATAACATATTTCCTCAAATTAATAAAGCATCAGCCAATATCTTTATATTCACAGCTATTATAATCATGCATAATATTTTTTTCATAATTTCCAGAGTTTGTTGGAAAAGCAGATCAAAGTGAATCAGACATCTTTATTACCCAAAATAAATAAAAACTCATTTATCTTTCTGTTTGTAAAGCTAAAACAGTAAGAACAATAAATATTCCATCACAACGTAGAAATGCTAGTGTATACACAGTTAAAAAAATAATGGTACTTTCCCTGAGTAATTGGTTTGCTGGATCATTGCATTAATAGCTATATAATTGGTCAAGTTTATCTTTTTTGCTCTCATAACACTTGTGAGACGCGCTTAGCACCAATTTTTCTGGTAGATGTCTAAGAATCAAACACCTTCAAAACTTAAAGAAAAAATAATACATGTGAAGTTGAAAGAGTGATAAAATTGAAATGTTTTAACAGCAATAAGAAAATGACAACAGACATTTATTAAGATCTTATTTTCAACCAGGCACTTTATATGGAATTTCCCACTTAATTTTCACAATAAGGCTTGGCACTTCATTACAACCCATCTGTAAGGGTGAAATTGGAGACAATGTGGTGTCCTCTCTGCATTTTATGTATCCACTGTTTGTTTTTCTTTAGCCCTCAGTTAAGACACATACATTATCTTTTATTCCTTCCTTCAATTCCACAGATATTCACTGAATACCTAGCATGGTAGGTTGTCTATCACATGTACGGATACCACATGAATAAGTTCTATGTGTCCACGGTGCTTACATGTTAGTGGAAGATAAGACAATAAACGAAATGTAAACAAGTGCATAATGCAATTACTGATAGGTGGTAATAACTTGAAGGATAAAGGGTGATGAGATAGATGATATCAAGGCTATTTTAAAGAAAGTATGTCGGCTTCAGCTGTGCTAAAATGATGAAAGCAGATCTGAGACTTGAAGAATGATAAAGAAACAGTTGCTCCGTGACTAGGGAAGAGCATTACAAACAGAGGGAACAGCACACACAGACTCAGAATAGGAAGAAGACATTTCTTCATCAAGGAATAAGTGGATGACTATTCTGGTTGTAGAATAAAAGCCAAGAAGTAGAGCTGCCTGAATCGAGGGGGTTGGTGGACCATTCAGAGGCAACAAGTTTATATATTATTTTGAGAACAATGTGGACTATTGAAAGATTTTATACAGTGGAGTGACATGAAATGATCAATTTTAGCCAAAATTATTACTTCCGTAGTTTAGAGAATGGCTCATATGTCATTGGGTACATATGTGTGAGAAGACAAATATGGCAGATGTTGCATTTCCCAGACATTTTAAGTGCAAACTAAATGTGGTTGCTTTGAAAATGTCATTTCAAACAACCCTTCTCCCTCTAATCTGACCAGAGTGTAAGTGAATACCCTTCCTACACATGACTCACAGAGATAAATCCAGAGAAGGCAGAATGGTGCTTTGGACTAGGGTTACGGCATCAGGGTTGAGGGGAAGTATTTAATGTAGGAAGCTGCAGAGAATACTTTCTAGAGAAAGTAAACATAGAAATATGCAAACTGAGAAAAGAAAGGATGGATTTTAAAATACTGCATTGAGGAAGGAGAAGAGCATTTTCTCCTGTGATGAGCAAGCATTTCCTTTCATGTAACTCTCCACAGAGAACATTTTGGGCTATCTATAATTGGGAATCTGTCCAACAAATCTGAAAACATTTCTTCACCCTCTGCTTGGTACTAAAAGTCTGGACAGTACATCCCAACTACCCTTTAGGAAAATCTTCTGTTGCCTTGCACTGTCACTGTAAAAACGGATCTGTAGCACAGCAAGCTATGGACAAAAGTAAATGGTCCTGAGAAACTTTGCTAAGAAGAATATGTTC
>CAUYON010007562.1:0-38978 GCA_963573935.1 Arctocebus calabarensis
GAGGTTTTTTCTGATTCCATATAAAACAAAGCAATATTTTTTCAAGGTCTTTAAAAATATGACAATGGAGCTTTAATAGAAATTGCATTAAAATTGTATATTGCTTTGGGAAGTCTGATGTGAAGCCATTTGGTCCCAGGCTTTGCTTTTCCGGGACATTTCTTATAGTTGATCCTATTTCAGAACTTGTTATAGGCTTATTCAACATATCCAATTCTTTCTGGATAAGTCTAGGAAAGTGGTGTGTTTCCAAGTATTGATCTATTTCTTTCAGATTTTCATACTTCTGAGAATAGGGTTTTATGTCATATTCATTATGGATTTGTTGGATTTCTGAGGAGACTGTTATTATTTGGCCTTTATCATTTCTGATTGATGAAATTAGAGATGATTTTACTCTTTTTTTCCTGGTTAGGTTAGCCAAGGTTTATCTATTTTATTGACCCTTTTAAAAAACCCAACTTTTTCATTGCTTGATCTGTTGTGTGATTCTTTTGTTTTCAATTCCATTTAGTTCTGCTCTAATTTTATTTATTTATTTTCTTCTGCTGGGTTTAGGGTTGAAATGTTCTTCCTTTTCCAGTTGCTTGAGATGTCTCATTAAGGTGTTGACTTCCTCTCTTTCTGTTCTTTTGAAGAAGACTTGCAACACTACAAATTTCTCTCTTAGGATTGCCTTTGCGGTATCCCAGACATTCTGGTAATTTGTGTCTTCATTGTCGTTTTGTTACAAAAATTTGTTAATTTCCTTCTTTTTTTTTATAATTTTATTGAATCATAATTCTGTACATTGGTGCAATCATAGGGCACGATTCATATACATTCAGAAATGTTTTGATTGTTCTGTTATAGATAGCCCTCATGGCATTTTCTTGATCACTATATAAAGACATTGATACTCTACATTTAGTAAGTTTCCCCAGTACCCTGCTAAGATGCACCGTAGGTGTGATCCCAACAATTGCCCTCCCCCCACCCATACTCCCCCCTCCCCTCCCCTCCCTTTCCCCTTTCCCTGTATTCCTATGCTATAATTGGGTTTTAGCCTTCATATGAAGCACTGCATCGCCTCTGGAGCATGACTTCAAATCCAGTGACATACTGTGAGGGGAAGGTCAAGGGAACAAATTCTGGTGAACGTGGCTTAAAATTTTGCCGATGTAAATTCTTTGAAATATCTATCCCTTTTGTCTTGGATTGTCTTTATTTAAATTTTGTTTCAATTATTTGAATGCATAATCGTGGGAGATAAATATTAAAAACAATTGATCTCATGGAAACTGCGGAATGATGGTTAGTGGGAGATTGGGGGGGATAAAATGTGGATGGTTAGTGGGTGCAAAAATATAGTCATAGGGATAAAATGAATAATAATTGATAGCACAACAAAGGGAGTATTATTAACAATAAGTTAGGGCATAGTTTAAAATAATTAATGAGTGGAATTTAAATACTCCTAGAACAAAGAAAAGTGAAATGCTTGAGGTGATAGATACCCCTTTTTTCTTATATCAAAAATTGTACTTTCAAGTGACGTCTCTTGGCATTGATATCTCTTACTTTACAAAGTCTCTCTAAGGAAAACCTTGGCTCCCTGCTACACATCCACAGTGGCTTCCCCTACTGCCTTGCACTCAGTATAAGGTCCATGGACAAGCAGGGTCAGCGTGGCCTGGCATTGTCAGAAATGCAGACGCTGGCTACGTACTGAGCCTCCTGAACAGAATTTTCATATTAATAGGAAGGAGCTCTTGATAATGTATATGCTCTATAGGGTTTGAAAAGCAATGTACTAGATACTTTCTTCCTGTGTTTAGTTATTCACAGCAACTACTTCTCACTTCTATTTGCCTAACATTTTCCAGACAAAAGAACCAATATGTTCCATACAGTTTTCTCACCCAAAGTGACTAGCACAATACTTCCCATGTGTTTGATAATTGGTACATCTTTTTAACTGTTTTTACTGATCTGTGAACAAATACCATCGAAGTTATACATTTATGTCTCTTATAACTCACAAAAGTAATATTATTCTTCTATTGAATAGAAGTTCTGAAAATACAGTGCTAATATCTATCTAGTTCATATGACGCCTACTTAATACATGGAAGGCACTTCAATAATTAATGATTAAATAAGGACTCAATAAATTAATCATGATGATTAACATAGTGAAGAGCATTTTTTAAAAGTATATTTTTATTTTGAGTTTATTTAGTTATCAAAACCTATAAGTACTTAGGTGCCAAGGCATGGTTCAAGTTACTTACAAATATTAAGTTATTCACATTCTAAACTTTTATTGTTCAGTCAAGCATAAATCTATGTTAAATCAATAAGGTTGATTTATGATACTTGTTTCAATTCTAATATATGTTATATCACATCTACTTCAGGTGGTTTTGTTTAAATGGTTAATGTGCCATAGTTGTTATAAAATTTCAATACTGAAATATCTTTTCTATATTTTTCCTTTCATATTTTAAAATACTTCTAAGTAGTTGGGAAGTAAATTGTGATATACATGGGTTTGCTACTCTGGTTGGTATTAAAATAGAAGAACTTCAAAAAAATAACTAACAATAAATAAATAAATAACATAGAAGAACTTAAAAATATTTTAACAGAAATTCATATTCCATTTCAGAACAGAAATAACCTGTCATATTTCAGATTATATTATATATGTTATATTTCTTATGCATTGGTCATTTATGCTCACATGATTTTATATTCTAAGGGAGGGAAGATCCCTATCCGGTGGACATCCCCAGAAGCGATAGCCTACCGTAAGTTCACGTCAGCCAGCGATGTGTGGAGTTATGGAATTGTTCTCTGGGAAGTGATGTCTTATGGAGAGAGACCATACTGGGAAATGTCCAATCAGGATGTAAGTATTTTTAGCCTATAAATTATGGGTTCAGATTAACTGATCAAGCTGTGTAAGGAAGTGGAGCATAATGAAACCAGGTGGCTCCTAGCTTATGACATTGAAATGGAATATTTAGCAGAAATGAAACTGTTTCCAAGTACAGCAAGGAGATTAACTGAAATGCTCTTACAGGTTTTATTCATTTCCCTCCAATGAGAGTTCAGAGAGGAGGCAAAAAGTAACATTTAAATAAGAATTAATGAAATAAGTGACCAGCGAGATAACCCACAGGTTTTGAAGCACATTAAAGTTTGGAAATCACTACTTTATAGGACAAAAAATATTAATAGCAACTTAATTGTACAGCACATAGATTTTACTGAAGGAAATTGCTGTGATTTGGAAGGGACCATGTGAACTGTGGCCTAACCATAATCTGTATACTAGTTTTCTCCACATTCATTCATATGTGCTTTTCATATCAAATAATCAAATAATGCTTTCTTTATCATGCCAAATTTGCTATATCATTGAACATTTATTTTTATTTTAATCTGAAAAGGATCTTTACAAGTTATTCACTCCCAAATTCACTTTTCCTTTTAAAATGTGCTTTTATATAACATTTTAATGCATGGATAATTTATTTATTTAATTTGTAAGCCATGGTCCTTTTAGGCAATTTAAAAAGAGAACTTTTTAACCTAACTTTAATGTATGAATTTCTGTGCCCTGCCTGTGACGCAATAGAGTAAGCCTTACCCATTCAGCCCCTGGACACTTTGCCTCTCACACAGGTAATTAAAGCTGTGGATGAAGGCTATCGATTGCCACCTCCTATGGACTGCCCAGCTGCCTTGTATCAGCTGATGCTGGACTGCTGGCAGAAAGACAGAAACAACAGACCTAAGTTTGAGCAGATTGTCAGCATTCTGGACAAGCTTATCCGGAATCCCAGCAGCCTAAAGATCATCACCAGTGCGGCAGCAAGGTGACAGATTACACTATGTTTCCTGACTCCCTCTGAATTCACGTGTTTAGTATTTCCAAGATGTTAACTTTTTTCTCCTATTCCCTGAATGGATTACTTGAATGTCTTATTAGACAAAGCTAGAGAGATATTCTTTTCCTTTCCTTTTTTTATCTTTAGAAGGAATTATCATGCTACTTAATAGTAATGATAAAAAATCCTGAGATATTTTTAAAACTTCCATCTTGAGTAGAAATGCTTCTATATGCATGCTTAAATGTTTGAGAAATAGGAATGCTGGACACACAACTTCTTAGTACATTTTATGATTCAAGAAGTCCTGATTCATTCAAGATATTGCACTGGCTTGTTGAATGCAAGTTACCCTCCTCCACCCTTAAGTTATACAATATTTTCTTAAACCCTATTGGATACCAAATATACTGAAAGAGCCTATACTAAACTAAAGTCAATGTCCAATGTACAGCAATACGAATATCAATCAGTACATGGCAGCTGTCACATAACCCAGACTGTACAATGTACTGTCTTTTATTCTTCTAAGTTAAGAATCACTTTGTTATCTCAGTGGTTATGAAGAATGTGAATTACACTGCATCTCCACAGAGCAACAGAATAAGTGGGGAAGGACATGAATTTTGTCAGGAGCCATATGAGAAGAAAAGAAGTAGAAATGTATTTGATATATCTCAGAGAAATTAAAAGCAAACTTATCTTGTTTAATAATTAATATTCTCATTGTTCACTTAATAAATGAGTTCTTTTACATTTTGATGATGCATGTTTTTATCGGGTTTTACTTTTGCTTTCTGATTTATCATATGAGCTAGTACATATTTCATGTTTTTAAAAGAATTTGTCCTGACAACTAGAGAGAGAAGCACTTCAGACCTATTTGGGACTTGCAGTTATGTGAACACTCATTTAATGGCTTGAAGACTAGTGATTCCAGTAGTATCTTGACCATACATTAGCATTTTCTTACTAAGGATGCCTTGTGGGCTAGTCTTCGTTCTTGCATAACAAGTTGCTCCTAGGCCTCTATTCTCAACTGTGCTTTTTCTAGTTCTTAAAAAGAGGGCCATTGGCTGTAGTTTCCTTTCTACAAAGGACAGTAATGAAAGCTTGCATTCAGTGCATGGGGAATACCTTGGTTTTTACCTAAGTTGTCTCTTTAAAGATTAGGCAGTATTATGTCTAAATGTTTGTGATTTAATACATCTAAATACTTAAAACGTTCAATTAATTATGGTTTAGTATCAAAATTTTTTAAAAGTCAATCATTTTCGGGGCAGCGCCTGTGGCTCAGTGAGTAGGGCGCTGACCCCATATACTGAGAGCTGCAGGTTCAAACCAGGCCCCGGCCGAACTGCATCAAAAATTAACTGGGCACCGTGGCAGGCGCCTGTAGTCCCAGCTACTTGGGAGGCTGAGGCAAGAGAATCTCTTGAACCTAAGAGCTGGAGGTTGCTGTGAGCTGTGACTCCATAGCACTCCACTGAGTGCAATAGAGTGAGACTCTGTCTCCACACACACACCAAAAAAATGTCAATCATTTTCATTGCAATATTTGAAGCAAAGTTAATGCCCCCCAAATCCATAATGAACAAAAAATGAAAATTTTCAACATTGTATTTATCCATTCATTTGTCAATGGATACCTAGGTTGATTGTGAATAATGCTACAATGAACTTGACATTGTAGATATGTCTCTAAGATGTTGATTTTATTTCCTTTGGATATATACCCGTAAACAGGATTTCTGGATCATATGGTGGTTCTATTTTTAGTTATTTGAGGAACCTGTGTACTGGTTTCCATTTGGCTATCCCAATTTACATTCCCACATTTTCACTAACACTTGTTATCTTTAGGCTCTGTGAGCATAGCCATCCTGACAGGTGTGAGATGATATCCCATTGTGGTTTTGATTTCCATTTCCCTTTTCTCTACACCTCACTAACACCAACACTTATCTTTTGACTTTTTGATAACAGCCATCCTTACATGTGTGAAATAATATTTCAACCTGGTTTTGAATTGCATTTTCCTAACAGTTTCTGATGTTCAGCATTTTTATACATACCTATTGGCCATTTGTATGTCTTCCTTAGAAAAAGGTGTTATTTATGCCCCTTGATCATTATTTTCATCAGATCCTTTAATCGTTCTATCTTTTCCTTTTTTTTTTTCCCTAACATATTTTGGATATTAGCCTCTTATCAGATATTCATTACATTCTATAAATATGTTCTCCTCTATGGATTGTTTTTTCATTTTCTTATTTCCTTGGCTATAGAGAAAATTTTTAGCCTTGTTTATTTCTGCTTCCACTACCTGTGCTTTTTGTGTGACATTCATACCTTGTTGCCAAGACCAGTGACATGGAAATCTGTCCTCATGTTTGCATCTGTGAGTTTTACAGTATCAAGTCCTAAGTTTATCCATTTTGTATTGATTATATCGAGTACAGATTTACATTTATATTTGAACAAGAGGAGAATCGGAACCAAAGCCTTTAATTTCAGTATGAAAATAACATTTAGGGGTCATTAAGATGGAATTTAGTTATAGATCCTTAGATAAAACTACCCATAACTTATCCCATTAAGATAAATCTCTACCCTAAATTTCACATATACAGACCTTTTAGAAATCCACTTGACAGTTTAACAACTGACAGGATAAGAAACCTGGTCTTCCCTCAGCCATACGGTCCTCATTTTGTACCCTGAATCCATTTCTTTTGATCTTTGCACAATAGTAATCCCAGCAAAGAGAAACATCTTTTCGATTCTTTTCCTCTCATAAAAAATACATTTAAACCATTTTCACAGGAAAATATTGTCAATATAAGCTAACTTATGCAATATGATATAGGAGTATTTAACACAAATTTTATAATTTCTTAATAAATACTCTTAATATCAAATCATAGTATGTCAAAATACGTCCTAGCTTCTAAACTTTAATATATGTATCCCTAGTTTACTTTTCCATTCTTATTGAAATAGATTGAAATTTTTTCCTAATATATATTCTTCAATACCTGAACAAATTCAATATTTTTGTTAAAAGACAAAATTTCATGGAATATATAAACATTTTTCCATGAAGTGCCATCTGTCTCAATTAACTAAATATACAAGTTGGGGTAACTGTATTGTCATTTTTATTCATGCCATTAAAACACACAATAGATGAGATTTTGTCATCTTAATGTTATTATCGAAAACCTCTTGCAACAACATCAAAATTATTTTCCCTTTGGAAAATTTGTTTTCCTTATTTTGACAATGATTATTATGTCATAACTAATTAAAATTATTTCTCCCTTTAGTTTTTTGCCGATGTCTCAAATACTTATTGAGAAAATTGCAAAACTATTAGATGGTAACTTTCAATAGCCAAACCAAAACACCATGACACCTGTGTCTTCCTCCCTCTAATTGCAACAGGATATTCTTGCTTCCTTTTAGACTGTATAATTATAAGATGCGTCCTCTACTTGTCTGGGGTGAATCCTCTTGTCTACGTCTCTTCTCAGCTTCTTTTCCCCCTTGCTTTTTCCTACATGTATCCAGGCTCTTTGCTTCTGTAGGATCATTGACATAGAAATATACTCTACTATGTTTTTCTCAAATTTTCTTAGTGATAAGAGTCACATAGAGAACTTAGCATACAACTGTCTAGGTCTATCCCAAGCTACTGGTATTCAGAACTCTGAGAAAGGAGAACAGAATTTGGAAGTTTGATTAAAAACTCACAATAATTTTTCTCATCAGGAGAATTTAGGAGTCATTGTCCATTGTCGCTGCTTGTCAATATTGCCTCTGCTGGCCCCACACCTCTATCAACTACTTCTTTATTTTTCTAAGATTTTTCACAGCCAAACTTCTCAAGTAATAAAGTTACAGTCTTATACATTCAATAGTCTGAAAATTTTCTTCTAGTTTCTCTTGCTGGCCTGATCCTTTACCTACCTCTTAATGTAACCAAATACACCAGCACCTACTCATTTGCCCAACCAGGAATTAGGGCAACTCTTGGCACCTCTATCTTGCCTTCCACACATTGATCCAGATGATCACAGAATTGATGAGATCCCCCTCTCCCACTTCCTATTTCACATTACTCTCTTCTATGCCTTTTTTTCCCTTTTGACTTGGACCGTTGCAATAGCCCCTATCCTTTCCCCAATTTTATGTTGCCCAACTCCAAACATTGTTCTCCACAACTTTCAGAATCTTTCTATGAAACATATGAGATAATTTCAGTCACCAGTTATAATGAATTTTGAATTCCCATCACCCTTAGAAAGAATCAAGTGTGCTTTTGATGGTTTATAAAAACTGCTTCTCTAAGGACATTTCTTTTATTCAACTGTTCATTTATTCTCTTTTCCAACAAGTATTATGTGCCCATCTAACATGTGAAAGGCACTACGTAGGCTTTGGAGAACACTGAAGAAAACAAATGTGGTTTCTGTCATCCCGCACCTTACATTACAGAGGAAGCACAGTAAACAACAGCCAAGTGCAGATCCGAGGAAGGGAGTAAGTCAATGGCTGTGATTTACTGTAGCTGAGAAAGAGCCCTCTGAGGAGATGATGTTTGATCTGAGACCAGAAGGAAGAGAATGAGGTGACTGACCCCCCTCACCCCCAAAGAAAGTGTTCTTGGCCTAGGATAAAAAGCCAGCAAACGCCTTGAGATGTGAAAGAATTTGGAGACATCTAGGAAGTGGCAGGCAAGGGACAACATGAAGAGCAGGAGGGAAAGGAAGAGTCTGTCATGCATCTGAGGAGGCAAACAGAAGCCAGAGCACTTGAGACTACACAGGCTATGGGGAAGGCCGAAATAGCTTGCAGGTGCATCGGAATCCATGAGGGCATTTGAAGAGAGAAGTAAGAGGGTTTGATTTATATGACTGCTTTGTAGAGAGAGGAGCAAGAGGAGGAGGAGATGAGGGTCATTTTAATCTTACACCACTTTTGCTTATAGCATACTCTATCCTCAGCAGCCACTTCTAATTCCTTCAGAAAGTAAAAGCATGTTCCCCTTGTCTCAGATTCTACTTCATGCTTTTCTTCAATAAGAAAGCAGCTTACACATCATGTATTCATTGAGACATTCTCTAGCAACATCAGAAAAGTAAAGCTTAACACTATTATTCTTTTACAAAGCACCAGATTCTTGTCCCACTCCCCCATTTCAGTTTTTTCTGTGCATATGTGTGTGTGTGTGAGATTTATAAATATCCATCCATTCTCCCAATAAACTCACCCTATGAGATTGAGTGCCATGCTTCTCTTGTATTTCCAGTGCCACATTGACAGTAGAAACTCAAGAAAAATCTCCTAAATGGCCTTTTTTTGGTCAAGTCAAGTGTGGAAATACACACTAAAAACACAAGGGAAACTTTTTCAAATTGTGGCTGCACACACTTCTAAAGGATCCTTAATGAAAACAGCATCATTCTTGTGGAAATGATGTTTTCCTGATGTCTTTCTGGATTTGGTTAGCTTTGTAGTAAAATTTTTGTTTCTTCTAGTATATTAGCTAGGTACATTTTAGAACTAATTTATTGCACTAGAAAACTTTGCCTCACATGCTCTTAGAGAAATTTTTTTATAATGCATCATTTCACTTTTCAACCCTCATTAGATCTGATGCTTTACAACAAAACCATTCTCAAAGAATCTTCCACTGGGAGTGTTTGTGTGGTAGTCATTGCTCATTGTACATGACGAGAAGTGGAGAATATGGCAAAGTGGGTGGTCAGGGTATGCCATGCCCAAAACTTCCTTAGCTGCTTCAAGGAACAACGGGACGGAAAGAGAAGCTATGTTCAATTTTTGTGTTATGCTTGTTCTCCAGATATTGATTTATTTTTCTAAAAGTAGAGTAAATCAGAGGAGATATGTGAGGTTGAAGTTAGCTGTACTTCTTGGAAGGCTACAGTTAACTAGTTAGCAGCAACCTGAGTGGGCGTTACACTAGGCACTGTAATATTACACAATACAGCCTCCATCCTCAGCAGTGAACATCTAAATATTGGAGAAAAAAATAATAGTCATAAACACTATAACACACCTTAGAACTTTTAATTATTGGAGCAAAAAGATACAGTGTTCAGAACACTGGAATAGGTGAGTTGACTTTATATTTGAGTTACTGGGAGCTTTAGACAAAAAGTGACCATTGGATGGTATGAAATTTGTATAGGCAGGTAACAGGAAAAGATGTGGAAGGAACACTGCACCAAAAAAGGGAAGACACACACAAACGTAGGATGCTTTGGCATTGCTATGGGTAATAAAAAGCATGTGTGAAAAGAGCCTTATAGATGATTTTTTCCGATGATGGAAGAAAAAATGTTTTCTAGAAATGAGGACTTTTATCTATGAGGAAAGAAAAACCATTGAAATGGTATTAGTTCTTTGGCAGAAAGCCCTAAGAATGGCTGGAGGTGAAGAGATTCTTGAAAAGGAATTAGGAGATGCTTTCAAAGGTCTAAGAAAAGACTTGAGTTAGGGTAGAGTGCAGAGAATAGGAAGTGCATGAATTTAAAACATTTTACTGGTGTATTTTAGGATATGGAGACTTATGTGGAATGACAGAGAAAGTATCAAAGGATATTTCCAAGGCAATGTGGAGGGGAATTTTTTTTAAATTTCGGATAAATATAGGATACATATGATTAGGTTTCATTATTTGTGTTTGTTAGGTAAAGTCCAAGTTGTAGTTGAGCCCTTCATCTGAGAGGTGAGCCATTGTTCCCACTATGTGGGAACTTACCAAGCATCCTCCTTTCTCCTCCTGCTTCTTGACTTTAATTCTGTTTTTCTCTTGTGTGGCTGTGTAGTTGTTCATTGACTAGTTCTATATTAGTCTTGGGCACATTGGATGCTTGCTTTTCATTCTTGTGATATTTTGCTTAGAAGGATGTTCTTCAAATCCTTCCAGGTAAATATAAAAGATGTAAAGTTTCCATCTTTCTTTATGGCTGAATATTATTCCAGGTTAGGCATATACCATAGTTTATTTGTTCATTCTTGAGTTGATGGGCATAGAGGGCCATTTCGAATGCTGGGGCCCTCTCACTTCCAGTGGTAGAAAGGGTAGAAGGAAGAATAGATGAGCATTCTGATTTTCATGCCACAACTTGGGGGAGAGATTAAGGCTATGCATATAATATAGAATATTCTTTTTGTAGAGATCAAAAAAGTGGTCAAGTGAGAAAGATGTTTATTAGATACAAATTTCAATCCAGTGATGGTACTTTTTTTCAGAAATATAACTTTATTTTTCTAATATTGTTTAATTTCAGATTAAAGTTCTCAAATCCCATGGATTATCAGGAGACTTTATGGCTAGTGTAAGGTGTTGTTTTATAGAGGTTGACGTTGAGATATCCTTCACCACGGTCTTCCAGGTTGTAATTTTCATCTGCTCATGCTGCTTCTGTGTCTCCCTGGGGCATCGGGATCTTAGTGAAGTCTCTGAACTCCCCACCGAGTGTGGAATCACTAACTCAAATGTCTGCAAGAGTCAAGAGCTAAAGGAAATGATTGAATGCTTTCATTGTACATAACAGGGTGTGCGGTGGAGATTTTAAGCTCCTTGTAAGGGGGCTGTGGAGCCGATCAGTGACAACGGATGGCAACCCTAGAAGGAAAACAAATATGAAATAGTCATTAGTATCTCAGAGTGTTGGTCTACTGCTTTGAAGCTCCCTCTATTTTTAGAGCTTGGAGAACAATATCAGTTATAGTATAGAACAACATGAAATGGAAGTAAAAACAAGAAATAAACAGAGTTAGGCTGAGGTTTAGACTGTTGCAGGAAACTACAGCTCAAGAAATCTTCAAAGAGTGGAAGAAATGAACTGTGTTATCAAAAGCTTCAAAGGGGAAAGAAAAGAACTGAGGAAAAGGCTTCTCAATTAAAATGTAAAAAGAACTGTACGGGTTCTTTTTAAGCACTATTACAATATTATTTTAGAGTGACAGGAAATTTTAAGAGATTTAATTAGAATTAGATGATGAAAAGGAAAAGTAATATGACAATAGTGCTTTGAGAAATTTAGGAAAAATATAATCATAATGCATGTATAGAAGGGTGAAAATGAAGCTCTGCCCTTCTATTTTTTTTTTTAATCAGACAGATGTGTCCCTAAGATTTAGTGGTAGAAAATCTTGCTATAAAAATAAATGGAAAATAGTCTTACAATAACAAATATTCTCTACAATAGAAATACACAAAATTCATTTCTTAAATTATTTTGAAAATTATTTTTATGACTCCTGGGTTTAAATAAATTTATTCATTTACTCTAATGAACGGAGGTAAATTAAAAATTAAATTTGTTTATATTCAAATAGTAAAAGCTTTTGAAGATAGATTCCATATTTTTATTACTGTAGAAATTTATTTTGAAGATATATATATAAATGTGTATACAGACATACATATGAATATATAAAATGATATCGAGAAATAACTTATTCTTAAATCATAGAATTTTCACAATCCAAGTTATTGAAATCTTCTATACTATTGTAAATTTGTGGAATACAAATTCTTGACATAAAGAATTAAAAAGTATATTTAATATATTAGACTAAGGTTCTGCATACTCAATTATGCTTAATTATTTTGAGTGAAATGATTTTAAATATTTGGTTCCATCACTAACTTTGAATGAATTGATTTTTATTAACTTGCAGCTTAAATAGGAACAAAAATAAAATAATGCTCATAATTTTTCCATGTTAAAGGTCATAAACAAGCATTAGTAAAATGTTTCTGATCTCTAAGAGTAAACTATATAAGTTTTTTGAGAGTAACTTCTGCTTTAATTCATACTATTCCTTTTAAGATAAATCTAATAACCAAAAACTCAAAACAATCTGCTTTTATTTCTCAAAATGACTTTGACCTCAAATTCTGAAACTGACAGAGTGACTGAATAAACGTTGATACAGAACCTTTTAGAGGGAAGCAAGTATGCCAAATACCCAGGTGATCGCTCTCTCTTTTTTTAATCTTAAAATCAGACTAGCTAATTTCACCACAGGGAGGTGTAATAGCTATAGCTGTTAAGATTTTTGTCCTTAAGGCTAAGAGATAATTAAAATAAACACAAAGACTTTGCTTCTCCTTACTGTGTCATTTATATAATAGTTTCCTTGGAGAACTATATATAGTCAAAATTATTTTTAGTTACTGATGACAAATTAAATTCACCTAATCTTATCTTGATTTTTAATGCTAGAGACTAAGAAGATCATAGTCATCATCAATCCATATTAAAAATATTTAGAAAATATAAGATTTTTTCCCCTGAAATACTGCAATAAAACATCTTCTGAAATTAAAAAAAAAAGCAGGTTATAAAAGTACCAAAAAATTATACTGCTATTCTTAGACAATTGTAAATGTAGAGACCAGTAGTATTTTGAATTTAAGAAATTATACTTTAGATTTTATATATTCCACAAAAATATTTACAACAAATAAAAAACAATTATAGTATGATAGCACACATCTCCAATATTATCTCTTAGACTTACGAGGTATATGATTATTCTTCAAGACGTAAGTATTACTCATTATTTTTGATACATGAAAGGGAAACCTCGTTATGCACCAAAAGGAGTGTTTTATATTATAAAGGACAATAGTGATAAAGAATTTTAAGGCAGCACTGAAATAAGGTCAATATCAGGTTTTCTCAGGATTGGCAGAAGTTGATTGACATTTGTTCCCCAGTACCTGGAGGTAATTGATATGCACCTATTTACAACTAAAATAGGACTTGAAGGGAAGAAAACATATGAGTCCCTTTTTAGAGCAACAGTATGAAAACCCATACAAGAGTAACTCACAAATCTTAATACAAGGAGGGAGAGAGAAAGGGAGGAAAGTTATTTTTCCCTTCCCCTGAGCAGACATGTAATTTCCATGATTTCTTTTTAATGACTGTGGTCTTTGGCCAGTAGGTACTGATTTATGAAAAGCTGTAAAAGATCAGGTGGAACTCTATAGGACATCGTTTACAGCTGCATGGATTGAAACCTATCTAATTTGTCTAGTAAAAGTGTGAGCTCACAGTGCACATCACCCAGACTATAAATTTCCCCTTCAAACCCAGCGTCTGGGCTGGGTCTGAAAGAACGCCAATCCTTGCAGCTGCTCAAAAGGTCTGGATTCCCTTGGTGTGCATGAAGAGACATCACAGGCTCTTCACAGTGAGAGACAAATTCCTATCCATTGATAAACTCTCCAGATGTCCTCTCTGAGGAGGAAAGGAACCAATTTTTATTTGAAATCCCCAGAGAAATCCTGAAAGTGGAAAAATGATACTTTGCAGGGCTGGTTATTCTGAGGTCACTGGCATTAAAATTAGGTCATTTTTTTTTTTGTCTTGGTTGTACTTTGATCCAAGTCATAAACAGACAAACTCAGTTGGGGTCTTTCTAATCCCTAATCCGCATGTCCTGTTCTATTTCAATTTGTTTATACTTATTTTCTCTAAACTCTTGTTCAGTCTGGCTAAAGTGTTGAGTGTGAAAGTACAAACCATTTTGAATTGAGATGAAAAAATTCTGCATTTTGCTATTAGGCACACTTCATAAATATTCTGAATAGATGTCCTGGGGTTTGATTCTTCGTACCCACAAACCCATAAATAAAAAGTATTACTATTCATGGGACTAAAAGTTGACATCAAGTTCAATGCTACAGCTACTGTAGATGTAAAAGCTGTATGTGTACTTACATGCCTGTAGATAGTTTAATATTTTCTTGTTCCAGTTCTAGGTCATATTTTTATTTTTTCTCATAAAGTTTTCTTGTAACTGACTTAATGTCGTTCTGATCTATTTAGTTTACTGGTTCAATGACTTACCTAATGATTCCAATGTTATATCTAATGCTTGTTAGCAATGAAGGCTATTTCACCCATGATGGACATGCTAAAACAACCCAAGAATATTCTGGGTAGGAACATGAATAATTTATCTGTATCTGTAATTCATCAAATTTCTAGGAAAAGAACCAAAATAAGAAATTTTAAATTATGCAAGTAAACCTTTTTTTCCTCAGATGCATACTTCAAAGAATCATAGGAAAGTATTTATTATGTTTCAGAAGAAACTAATTTATAATGTTTTATTTATATTTCCTATTATTCCTAAATAATTTATAATATGTTTTATTTATATTTCCTAGTTTCCTAGCTTTCCCTACAGAAAAGAAACTTATTATCAACACTTTGTAAAATAATGCCTTATATTTTTAAGATACTCCCTGAGAGTTAGTTAAAACTAAACCATATCAGCTTCGTGCCCATAGTTGAGTGGTTAGGGCGCTAGCCGCATACACCAGGGCTGGTGGGTTCTAACCTGGCTCCGATCTGCTAATACAACAATGACAACTACAACAACAAAATAGCTGGGAGTCGTGGCGGGTGCCTGTACTCCCAGCTGCTTGAAAGTCTGAGGCAAGAGAATCACTTAAACCCAAGAGTTTGATGTTGCTGTGAGTTGTGATGCCACAACACTCTACTGAGGGTGACATAATGACACTCTGTCTCAAAAAAAAAAAAAAAACCTAAACCATATCATAGAAATGTAAATGATAATCTCCATAATTTAATTTTTTAATTTAAAATTTGAGCAGTTGAAGTAGAAAGGGTTGAAGTAGTTGAGTCTGATGGAAGGTTGAAAATTCCTCCACTTTCAACTACCCTCCACTGACACAAATGACTGTGACAGGGAAGGAACTATCTATCAATCTATATTTCACACAGAAGTTGAAAGTAGAAGCAGAACTAGAATGTAATGTTGCCTTTAAAAAAAAACTCAGCATTAAAAAATGTGACTATTTCTGTCAAAAAAATTTAATGCATTCTCATAAAAGTTCAGATGACTAATCAATGTATAAACTTCTCATGTGCTCCAAGCAATAGCATGCAGGTCTAAGTATGATCACTGATAGTAGTTGAAACCTCTGAATATTTAAGCCAGGTAGAGTTAGCACATTAATGGATTTTTATCACAGACAGATTTTCGCATTAAGACAAGGAGTGTTTACCACACGTCCTATGTGGTTATCAATGGTTGTTGCTCATAGATAAAACACTTGATAGTTTCATTTTGTCTGTAAAATTCAATTTGCTATTATTCCATGCCCTTTCTAAAGTTATTAGTGAAATTAGCACCTTAGAGAGCTAAATTCATTTCTAAAATAAGGATAAATTTCACCACATGATATAGTCTTCATTTGTTTTGGTGTCTTCTGACAACTAATTCTAAATATTGAGTTTAAGCACTTCAAATTATGCATTTTATTTTAGCAAATAGTGCATTTTAATTCTATAAGAAAAATGCTACCTTTTTATAAAAGCCTGATAGTTGGGTATTTTAGAAATAATAATTCTAAAAAAGTTTTAAAAGATTTGTTCAAAGATTTGATCCAACTTCAGGATCACAAAACATGAAAGATTCTGAATGGTAACTCTGAAAAGGTAAATATCAAGTGTGCCTTTTTAATACAGAAATAAAGATTAGGTTATGGTATATACAATTTTAATCTAATAATATGTTTTATTGCAGTAATAAAAACAGAAATGACAGAAGGCAGAATAGCACATCCATTTACAAGTATTAACTGTGGAAGCATTGTGAGCCGTGGAATCATTGATCATTCTAATGAGGTCTAAAAATGCCTATTTTAGAAACTTATGCCTATAACGTTATGTACCTAATATTATACATGACTAGTTACTGAAAATCATAATTAGCAAGTTCATTTCATCCCCTATATTTATATAAACTGTTATTTGCTATATTATTTTTGAAGTTTTGAAAAGTTATGTCATTTTACCCATAGTGTTACTTTATATTGGAATAATGCACAACTAAAAGATATTATGTATTAAGTTCCAGTATTATTCTTTCTAAGTTTTAGGTACATCTACTCATTAATTCTTCATTTGTTTGAAATCTGTATTATTACCTTCATCTATACTTTACAGATGAAGAAACACACAAGATAGTTGCACAGATAGTGAGACCTTTGGGTTCCTGTACAGGGGAAATTCAACATGAACAAAGTTTTCACCTAAATGGTACAGCCTAGCAGTCAAGAGTGTGGGTGATGGTGTAAAATAACGTGGGTCTAAATCAAAGCTCTGCCACTTTTATCTGAGGGAACTCAGATTTATAACTTAATCTCTTGTAGTTTCAGCTTCTGCACGTATTATGAAAGGATGGCTTGCACTGGTGCCCGTGTCGTGTTGTAAAGATTAAGGGCCTTCATGTCTGTGTAACATGCTCAGCATAGCACCTGGCACATTGGAAATATTCACGAATGTTTGATATTATCAGAAAACAGAGCCTTCATAATTTTTGGTTATTATTATTAATCCAAGTCCAGGGACTTCATCACCACTTTGGGTTTGAGTTCTCTTCCTTCAGACAAAGGAATAAAGAAAGCAAGAGGTCAATAAATTGTTCACTTGGTGACTGGCCTTAGCCTTGTGAGTCAATAGACAACTAAAAAGTTCACTCTGAGGTGAAAAAGAAAAACATCCAAGGACAGTGTTCACTAACAGACTGCTTTTTTTGAGGGATGTAAACATAGTTTCCTTCATTTCTTTTATGTGTCTCCTGTTCCTTCGGTTTACCAGATCTGGCAGATGGTCTGAGATTAACAATCAGGTCTATCATTATATAAGACATAAAACAATCCTTCTTCTTAATGTTGATTGTATGTTGCAATATAACTCATAATTACAATCTCTATCTCTCCATATACTATATATAATATCAAAACTATTGTAGAGGTATACATTATGTCTACATATAATGAAATTCATTTTGGTGTTGTCAGATATGCAATAATTTTTATTTTTATTGACATTTATAATATTATTTAGATCTGCATTGACTTTATGTCCTGCTATAGGTTACTCTAGATTGATCAAACCATTCTTTAAAAAGCAACCTGTGCAATGGCTAAAAACATCCAAGACTTAAAGCTGAACTCAAATCCATCATCATCCAGCAAAGTCTTCACTGGGTCTCTTCTATCACTGTATCTTAAATTACCACCATCTTTGCTAATAATTAAACAAATTAAATTATAAAAATAAGGCATGTATAGATATGTTTATGCCTTTCACTGGTAAAATTTCAGTAATTTTAAAAGTAATTGTGAGTAGAAAGGAGACCACTTAGAAAAAATGATTGGAAGATGTTCCTCCAGGCTGCCAGCTTGAACAGAAGAAGCCTTCATGGTAGAGAAAATCCACAAATGAACAGGAACACCACATGAAGTCTGCAAGTTCCTGCTGATATTGGTGTCAAATTTGGATGTGCAGCAACTCTGCTGACTCCTGATCTCTCTCCCTTTGGTGTTTTCCTTTCTTGCAGACCATCAAACCTTCTTCTTGACCAAAGCAATGTCGATATCACTACCTTCCGCACAACAGGTGACTGGCTTAATGGCATCCGGACAGCACATTGCAAGGAAATCTTCACAGGCGTGGAGTACAGTTCTTGTGATACCATAGCCAAGATTTCTACAGAGTAAGGAAAAAGATGTTATTAAAAAGAATTAATTTTTCTTCTGAACTTCCTACAATGCATGTTCTGAATGAGCGTGTTATACACAGTCATTATACCTCTGAGGTACTTACTGTCTCTCATAACTGCTGATCTGGGTGCTGAGTGGGTTTCTTTGTGACCCACCCCTTCTTGATTGATGCACATTGCTGTGACTTCCTCCCTTGTGATAGGAACCAATGACAAGGTTCTTTACCAACACTGTGATCTTCAGGTACACCAACAGATAAACACCCATATCCAAGCCCTAAATTTAAAACACAAGCAAGCATAGCTTCCTGATTATTATATTTCTCCATTTGTGATTTTCTGTTATTTTTACTAAAACTTGACCTCTGTGAATATAGAAAATTGAGAACCGAATGAATAATCTGTCATACAAGAAAACATGTTAATAAATGAAAGTCATTTCCACAGCTACTAAATAAGCATACCATCATCTAGTCATCATTGGCAACTCTGTAAAGGATATCATGCTGGAAAATGGATTTAGAATTAAGTTTAAGATAGGACTTTTTTCCTCAACAGGCCCATTGTCAGTTCTGAAAGATGGAATATGCATCAGAATATCAATACTGAATATGAATTCAGTATGTATTGAAAGCCAATAATAATGAAGTATAATGTGTTGTACTTCTTGGACAGGGATCTTTGATGATAGGAATCTTTTGATTTGAGAAATCCATGGACTCAAGGAAAGGTGGTCTGTAAGAATCAAGAGAATCCAATAAACAATCAAAAATTTTAGTTCTTATTCACAAGGTCTTGAATGTGGCAAGTGGAAAACAAAAAGCTAGAAGTCATATTCTTCTCCATCTCCCAATGAAGGAGAGCCAGTTATGTCACTTTCTAATGTAACTGCATCATTATTTTCTTTCTGCCCAGTTATTTTTTCTGCATTCCCATGTTTATAACAAAAATGGCCCTCTCAATACTAGGTCATGCAGTCTGTGACCAGGTCCCAGCTCTTTTAACTCTGAGTTCCCAGAAAAGAAACTCAGACTAAACCTGCATTTCAGTCTGTCTCATTTGTAGATTGGCAGGCACCTCTACAGTCAGACACATGCCAATGTCCAATCATTTCTTTTCAAAAGAAGTGCAGTGAGATAGAATGAATTTAGATCTAGGGCCCCTTTCCTGAGGGTAAGGTGGGGAACTGTTCCAAAGAAAGAGTTGTGTGACAGGAAGATACAATGAAAGCTGTCCAGGATGTTGTTACTTGTGTGGTCTGTTGGGAAATTGTGTTCACCTTGGAGTCAGAGCCTTTCTGTCTTTGATTGTTATTAAATTCAATAAACTCTTTATTCTGTTCAAGTTCCTTTAAGTGTTATCCCCTCCAAGTAATTTTTAAAATTTTTAAATGTTGTTGAATATATAAATAATTTCATGATTACCCTGTCAAACAGTTAAGGAAAGTCACAATGGAGAGTAACATACACATATTTCATATCAAAGAAGAGGGTGAAATATAATTTGTAGAGATACAAGCTACCAACAAGCAAATTACAAAGTTTATAATATATGCTATGACACTACAATCAGAAATGCATAAAGCCTTTATCTAGCAAGCAAGGCCTTTAAAAAAAAAAAAAGAAACTTTGTAAAAGACTTACAGAAGGGGTTTATTACTATTAAAGAGGGGGACTTGTTCTCGAAGAGTAAACGTACTCTAGTTTATTTATCATGATTGGCATTCTTGTTCAAGATGGAATGCGGTGTTTATTGAATAAGACTTTTGATCCAATTGAAAATAAACTTTGTGTTTCTATGGTACTTATTTTCATTAGGCACAATCTCAGAATCTATTCATGTATTTAAATATTTTTATAAAATCTTAGTTTGGTAATATAAACAGGATTATCAAATACAAGACACCTACTGTACAGCATAGAAACAGAACAAAAAACAAACAAAAAGTTGACCATTTCCACACTATGCCAGACTTTCAAAGGTAAAATTATGCAAATGTTTATTTTCAATAAAATAGCAACACTCAGAGCTTTTCGATATTGAAATGCCATGTTGAAGTATATGAGGCAGAACCCTGCTAATGAGATTAACTTCTTAGTTTGCAATTTAAATATAGTTAGCCTCATCAGCTATGCATGTGATAAGAAAGCTATTTGCTTAAAAAAAGGCAAAGGACAGTATTTCTTATATTTCCAAGTTAGCTAAGTTTTCTGAGAACAGTACAGTTTGGGATATCAGAGTCTTTTTGGCTGATTAGAATATTTTTTACTGTATAATTATTATTTGAACCTGTGAATATACATACAAGATGAAAATGGACTTTTCTGAGAGATTCAACTCTTTCAAGTTTGACCTTCACGCTGTCAGATGGTCATGGATTATCTCTCTATTCCACTCATTCTTTCTTCTATCCTTCTCTGTTCAGGGACAATGTAGGATTAATGTCTATTGCCCTAAAACTCCTTGAAAGGAATTATTCTTTCCTTAGGCTTCCACCACGTCATAAATCTTATACTCTCAGTTTATATGACAAAAATAAGAATTTATTAAAAATCTTTAATATGCTAACAATTCAGTAAATCATGTGAGGTAACATTTTCACCTGAATGCTATGAAATATTCATTTTATCTTTCCCTTTGCTGTCTTGGGCTCATTGTTTGAAATTGATTGCTTTTCAATCTCTATTTGCTTTGTGGCATGAAGAATCAATTCAGAAATGGTTTGCTTGACCAAATAATCCTAGAGATTCTCCTAGAATAGACAGTGGTACCTAAGAGGGATACAGAATTTCTTTTTGTTTCTATACAGACTATCAAGTCACAAGAAAAGGTCAATTTAGTTTTATATTCAAATACATATAAATTTATTTCAGTTAGTTTAGGAGTTTCAATTGACATGCAAGCTACTCAAGTCATCATATTTTCAAATGAAGCCTAGAAAATATGTAGTTTATTTAAAAAACATCTATTTAAAAATATTATTTCATAGCCTAAGATAGAATTCAGAAGAATAAATTCAGAAGAGAGAAAAGGGCAGAAAGTGTGACTGTAGGAAACCGAAGAGGGAATTAAGTGGGTGGAATGAATGAATATTAAGTACGTTAATAGCTACCGTCATTATTTTACCCCCTTGGATGCCATTGTCAAAGTGCCATCACCTGTTCTGTTGCCTTTTAAGTCATTTTTAAGTTCCTTTTAACACATTCGCCTCTGGTCTCAAACTTGAGCTGCACTTTAATCTTGAACTTTTCCACCACTCTTCTATATAGGATAGTCAAAATAGAATGAACAAACACAGCTTTAAAGGGATCTTTATGGAGACTGCAGTATCTGGGTGTTGGTGTTCAGAGCACTTTGGACATGGCAGGGTGGTTGGTAGAGCACAATGTGGCAAGAGTAGAGAGAGAAGACATAGTATGTAAAAACCCCAGCAAGAGGATAGTCCAAAGGGATAATTACTTTAATTCTCATTTCCTAAATCTAGAATGATACCTTGCATAAGTATAAACAAGATTATATATCTGTTTGTTTATATAACCCAAAGAATGTGAGACAGTTTTATGCATAAAATGTCCTGAGGAATACACTCAGGAGGTCCATCTGTAAAGAAGTGAATTTATCTGTGAACGCTCAGCATCTGATTTTTTTTCGGCCACTTGGACATGAGAGCATCAGTTTGGAAGAGAAGATCAGGGCTGACATCACAGCACAGATTATTCCATCACTGTGGTTAAATTTCGCAAAGAGCTCAGGAAATTACCATTCTACTTGGGAACATTTTTCTGTCTTCTCTATCATTTTATTATTTAAGTTTATAAAAAATGTGGAAAAGGAATAAACAAAGGGGAAAAAATCATTAAAAATATGATATAGTATTGGAAGAAAGATAAAAGAAAATACAAAAAGAATGAGAAATCTATTGATTTGTCTACCTACATTTATATCTGTCCTGTTTTCTGGCTCTGGACTCATGACTTGACTTCGTTATAGTTTAAGGATGAATGGGGAAATGTTTACTATTTTAAAGATAAACCCATTGCAAATAAAACAGGGGTTCTCAACTTGTTGGTCGAGAACCCCGGGTAAATATGACACACATTAGGAAGGTTGAGAACCACTTTTTATATTATAAAAAGTCCTAGTCCTGTAAGACACATTCTCAAAAACAAGGATCAACAAAAATAGCATACATGGCTCTAATACAGGTGGTCATTGTTTAGTCTCACTGAGTGGCAAGCCTGAAATTAGCACACCTGCTTGCAAGCTTTCCTCATGAAGAGACAGCAGCAGGACAGTGAGGACTGCAGGCAAGATATGAGCTGTCCATCAAGAATTTATCATCCGTGTGAATGTTGGTAGAGAGGGAACCTGGAGGTGATTGGGAACTTCCTTCCCAGCCCAGATGGCAAGAACGCAGTACATTCTTGGTTAATTTCATGCAGCTGATGCTTAACTAACAGTACTTTGCTTCTCAAATGGTTACGTACAGTCTTAGTACATACTTCTATTGCTTTGGAACCTGTTTCTGAGAAATCAATTAGTTCACTTCTACGTAGCTAAATTTTTAATTTTTTCTCTCCTTATATTCAGTATAAAGAAACCTCTTGTCTGTGTATACATGAATATATTTGTAGTATATTCTGTCCATTCCTGTACGTCTTTTATTCTCACTATTCTCAATCTGTCTGGCTCTTATTGCCAAATGGTACTTTATTACCAGATCGATTTCATCCAGAAAAATATATGTTTGCATGTTTCTTTCTTTGGTAAATTTGTATTGAGTCTGCCAAGGAGCAGCCATTGTTTAAGGCACTGTTGATGAGGAGAGTGCAAAATAAGGAAAAATCCTTGTGCACGTGGAACTTACCTTTTGTGGGACAAGAAAGGGAACAAAGAGAATAAATCAGAAGGAAAGATGATATGCTAGGTGGTAGTGAATGCTTTAGAAAATAATGAAACGAGAAGGAAAAGAGCAAGTGCAAGTGCAGGGAGATTGTGCAATATGAATAGGAGGATTGGGGAAGTGCTTCCTGGAGGGGGATAGCTGAGCCCCTCATTCCCAAAAGAGCGAATGTAGGAGCTAATTACTTGAAACAAGAGCACATAATACTTTTCACGTTTAGTTAAGTTTTTTCTTTTTCCTAAATGAAATTCTGTATGTATCCATATTCTTTATTTCAATGACTGGTTTCTGACTTTAAACTATTGTAAAGTTAACAAATAGAGATATGTCTTTTTTGGCAATTTTTTTCTACTTTGAGAAAACATCACAGAGTTGTGACTTATGAGTTTGGACAGATTGGGTGGAAGATTCTGGGTGCTGCAGTTTTGGTGTTGGCTGAGGCTGTCAGTGGGCAAATGGCCTGATGTGGTCGGGAGGGCAGGAGATGTTTCTACCCAGATATCTGCCTTGGAGCAGGCTGCTACCCAGGGGATGTCACCTGGGACTATAGACCACAGTGCTTACCCAGGGCCCCTCCAATGCCATCACATCAAGTAGTCAGACTTCTTATATGGCAACTCCGGGGCCCCAGACGGGGTATGAAGGGATAAGAAGTGGAAGCTGGCAGTTTTTTAAGTCCTGAGTACAAAAACTAATATAACATCACTTGTAGTATACTCCGTCAGTGAAAGCAGTCCTGGAGCTGGTCCAGATTCAGAGGAAAGAAATAATGTCCCGAAAAGAATGTGTGACCATCTATATTCAATTCCAAAGACTGCCACAGAAATTAACACAAAGTTATTGGCTTACACATTAATGGCCATATGAGTTGTATTTAATTCATGCTAGTTTTGAGCCCAGGGTCTGGTGAAGTATACATAACTCACTCACATGACTCCTTGGGAGTAACAGGGAGTGTAGGCATCTCACACCGCTGTGCTGTAGCTTGCATATTACATGATGGATTGTCCCCTGGGCAAAAACCTGGAGTTGGTTTGTGAAAATCTTAATTGTTAATGATCTTATTCTTACAATAAACATTAACAATTTAATTGTAAAAATGTGGGTTAGGCTGGACGTGGTAGCTTACACTGTGATCTTAGCACTCTGGGAAGCTTAGGAGAGTGGATTGCTTGAGATCAGGAGTTCGAGACTAGCCTAACCAAGAGCTAGAATAAGTCTCTACCAAAACTAGAAAAACCAACCATAGTCCCAGCTACTTAAAAGGCTGAGGAATGAGATCATTGGGGCCCAGGGGCTTGAGGTTGCTGTCAGCTATGATGTCATCACACTTCACCCAGAGTGACAGAATGAGACTCCGTCTCAAAGAAAAAAATGTGGATTAAATGAGTAGACGTCAATAAATTTCATTTTCTGTTTGTTTACCTTTAAATTACACTCAAGCCTGACAATTCAAGAAAACCCTTTACGCTTATGAACAATTTTTCAAACTTTTACATTACTTTTTACCTTGCTAATTTTCTTCAAGTTTTTATACAAATTGTTAATGTATGTTTTAGGATCATTTTTCTTTGTTTCTATTTTCATAATAAAATACTGTGCCCCAAAGGAAAAATTTGACTCCAGTGTAGCAGTCAATGTGTTAAACAACAGAAGTCTATTCTCTTATAATTCTAGAGGCCAGAAGTCTGAAATCAAGATGCTGACAGGACCCTACTTGCTTCAAAGTTCCTAGGGATGAATCTTTCCTTGCCTCTTCCAGCTTCAGGTGCGATCCTGGTGTTCCTTGGCTTGTGGCAACATCACTCCAATTTCTGCTTTCATTTTTACATAGTTTTCCTGTCTCTGTCCGTGTGTGTTCTATTCTCTTATAAAGATCTGTCACTGGATTTAGATTTCACCATGTTCCAGTATAATATTTCAATCTTTGTCTTAATTACATATTCAAAGTACTCTATTTCCAAATATAGCACATTATCAGCTTCTGGGTGGACGCACTTTGAAGGAACACTGCTCATCCTGCTACACCATCTATATAAATATTCTTCCACTAGATGCAGGTAGAATAGTCAGCACATGACACAGGGAGGATGCAAACTTTATAAAATCAGGTCCAAATTACTGGAATGAATGATTGTGTAAGTTTTGCTAGTTGAAAATTTCCTGCTTATACTCTATCTATAACCCTCTATCTACAAAGGGTTTAAAAATAATCAAACTCTTTCCTTGCTTGTACACTATCTTGCTATACTCTATCTCACTCATATTCTCATCAGATATGTTCTCCTTTTTCATAGTGACATGAAAAAAGTTGGTGTCACCGTGGTTGGGCCACAGAAGAAGATTATCAGCAGCATTAAAGCTCTAGAAACACAATCAAAGAATGGTCCAGTTCCAGTGTAAAGTACTAATTCTGGAAGGAAGTGGTGGCTGTTGAAGATGTAGCATCACTCGGCAGAGAGATGACAATGCTGGAGATACCGGTAGAAGCTCCGAGCCCCATAAGACACTCAGACATGAGTACAAATGCCTTAAAATGCAAATGAAGACCCTCTTTCCCCCCTATCATTTAGTGGATGCGTGAGTGGGTATAATTTTTTTGTAATTGCTTTTTTAATATTAGTTGATGGATTGAATTAAAATTCTTTGGCGCAAATGGTGATGAACTAGCATAGAGCCATTGATCATAAACTGACTGATAAAAGCAAAGCAAGTGAAATGGCAAATGGACATGGTGACTTTGCTTACAAATAGCCACAACAGAAAAGACTTGTAATATTTTTATATACAGAAGAAATCTGTAACAGGTATTTTGTTTCTTTAAAAGCAAGCAAAGCAGAGGAATTCATACCTCAAACTATCTGGCCATATTTGCTACCTTCTCATTATAGTATTCTCTTTTATCTGTTTAAAACATATAGAGATGAAGTTTGTAGTTGTTTTAAGTTCTACACATTTTTAAATTGTTAGCTCTCTAAGTATTTCATGTAAAGAAATGTCTTAATTTTTTTAAAGTATGTATTTATTTTCTTTTGAATTGTTTTTATTGTTTTGTATTTATGCCGTGATGATTTAATTTGGATTTATTACAGCCAAGTGCCAAATGCTCTTTTAGACTGTCAGCAGTATACAACATATTTAATTAGACACAGATAATGATAGGCTTCTTTCTAGATTTTTTGAACCATTCACTTAGCTGCATTAAAAATAATCAAACCCTTTCTTGCTCATACACTAATCAAATCTCTCACAGTTTGAATTATCCTATGCGTTTCCCCTCTCCATTTATTATAAACTGTATGCTCCTAATTTAGTGTACTATACTGGCTTATATGTAATGGGATTTCACCCAGATGACATACCTTTCCTGCTCTGGTGCTCAGAGACCACCAACTCCTTTCATTAGGGGAAGAAACCATGTTAGAGCTCCTGAGAAAAGCTACACTGGAAACAATTGGAATCCTCTTTAGATTGCCGCAGTAATTTCCAAGACAGCCTGTAGACCAATGCACAAATCAAAAAATCATTTGCTCACTGACTTTGAAAGGTCACTTAACATTGTTGCTTAAACTTGCTGATCTTTTTGTAAAGAATGATGATAACTGACCTGCTCATCTACATCACTGGGATTTAGGTCGATTAACTAAACATTGTGATCATTAATACAAAGTATTATTATCTTTCAGACTCTTCCACTCCAATGTACCTATTGTAATTCTGGTGTATCACTTAGAATGATTGAACTTCTTTGAATTTATTGGACATAACATTTTATAAGTAGCTGGTCATCTAGCAAATGCCTCAAAACCTATAATCAGTGGCGAAATCTCTCATTGCAAAGATTCGGAGTATTACATAAAGGCCAAATATGAGCATGTTCAATAATATTTGAAAGGATGTAGCTGGTGGAACTCTAGCTACCAATATATTCTGAAGCAACATTTTAGCTCTATACTCTTTCTCAGCTGGTATGATAATGGGCATAAGGATTGTATATGTCATAAGAATAGAATAAACAATGCTGCAAACTTTATGTTCTTATGTAAAATTGAACACAAGTGAAATAAAGCTTAAATCACAAATCAAAATTCACAAGGACTAATCTGTTATAGATTTAGTGTAAAGAGGCTTAGACTGTATTCATTCAGATATGAGATTATTTCTCAAATTTTGGCAATATTCCTTATAGTCAAACCATACCATTAGAATTCTGTATTGGATGTAATAAGAGCATGAATGTTTTTAAACTTTATGTGAGATTATGAAATTAATCACAAATATTTCACTTAAGCCTGCTAGAAGCAACTAGAAAACAAATTTAATTACGTATTTTGTGTTTTGGAATGTTAAAATGAGATCTGAATCTGATTTCCATTTCATTTGTTCCTGGGCTAATGTTTACTTTTTTGGAGGCTATTCTGAACATACGGAACAAGATCTGTGCATTTTACAATCTGATAATAGTTGAGGATTGTTGAAATCTACTTCACTTATTTTGGCTGTGGTTTCCATTTGAAAGTAGAGATTGTACATACAAGATACTGCTCTTTATTTCTTCGGTATTTTTCTACCTGACCTCATAGATTTACTTTATGCAATTCTTACCCTGTACATATGTAAACATAAGTGTACGATTCTTAACCGTGAGATAGAGGTACTGGAATGCTTTCGGCCATCTCTTTGTACAGGAACTTCGCTGGCATTCAATTAACAAGAACCCACAACTTCTTCTCCATGTTATGTACCATATTATCTGTTTTGTACCTTACATTTGATTTACATGTATTATTTATTTCTGGTAACTCGCCCAGTTTACTCTGTGCTAACTGTCAATTAAGCCATGTATAAATGTGATATGATAAACAACATGTGTTTAGTTGAAACTTGTCTTTTTTAAACATTACTCATTTAGTTTATGTTGTACAACGTAGATGGCCTTTTACTAATGTCAAATGATTTGTAGTGGAAACATTTATATTTTTATAATAAACATAATGAAAATATTTTTTACAGATTGGAATACAGAAGTGGTCTTTGAAGTTTTTTTAAATATAAAAGTATGTTCGTATTTAAACAGCAAAATAATGAAATTTGTATATGCCACAAAAATGTGCCTTTTGTTTCTTTTTTCTTCACTAGTGAGGAGGGATTCCTGTCATGTGATCCTCATTTTATGGTCTCGACCCCATTATAAATAAGGTGGAACAATAATCAGTAAATATTATCTTCATAGTAAACACAACTGTATTAGGCTGTCCTCTTTTGATTACTAATGGTAAAAAGTAGATAAATCAGCTTAAGGAAAAGAAGAAAATGGCACGCCCTTGTGACTGAAAATTCTGGGAATCAACTCCCCGAGAGATCGGAAAAAGATGGGACCAGGAATTCAATCATTTCTTCAGGATTATGTTTCTCCTTCTATGCTTCCTCCTTTGACCCTATGTTTTTTTTTCCCCAATTGAATTAATTTCCAAGCTATATCTGTTTACAAGGTGGAAAATACTGCTCCATTTAATATAGTTCTGCATTTGAATTCCTATAAATGATTACTGTCCTTCAATTGTTCCAACAAAAATTGTGAGTACTTATTTGGGTCACAAGCCCTATGACTTTGGGCAGGGCAATAAATAACTCAATCCTGTGCCAATTACTCAATCCTGTGCTTGGCCTTGGAGACAATGAGTGGGGATATGTGGAACTGATGTTCTACAGATGCTGTAGGTGTCAGCTTTTTTGTTTTGTTTTTTTTTTCCAAAAGAAAGTCAGAATATCCTTTACTGAAAATGAAAGAAGGAATTCTGGTCAGGCCAAATAAAACAAAAATTGAAAAAAATCAAATAATAACAACTGAAAATCACATGCTAAAATACACCTGATACTTTGTATAAATAGATTCCCTTGGCAGACGACTTAAAGAAAATGTTTAATGAAATGAAAATGTTTAAAAAGCTAATAAAATGTGTGCAAAATAAGAGTGATCAAGAGTCGCATAAAGTTAGAAAATGATCACAAAATGATCACAAATGATCACAAAACAATTCATATTTTAAGGAAGGTAAACACAAACGTGTCAAGTGGAATAGAAGTGGAATCTTGGAAACAGGAGATTAAATAAATAAAGGAGAAGAGATGAACAAGAATATATATATATATATTTTTTTTTTTTTTTTTTTTGAGACAGAGCCTCAAGCTGTTGCCCTGGATAGATTGCTATGGCATCACAGCTCACAGCAACCTCCAATTCCTGGGCTCAAGCGAGTCTCTTGCCTCTGCCTCCCAAGTCGCTGGGACCACAGGCGCCCGCCACGACGCCCGACCATTTTTTGGTTGCAGCCGTCATTGTTGTTCGGCGGACCCGGGGGCTGGATTCGAACCCGCCAGCTCAGGTGTATGTGGCTGGCGCCCTAGCCTGTTGAGTCACAGGCACCGAGCCAAGAATATATTTATTTGTTCACTACATATGTAGTAAGCACTGCTATGTGCCAGGTATTTTGCTATCACCTTTGCAAGTTATCTCCTTCAATCTTTTTACAACTTCTGTGAATAGGTATCATTCATTTTCAAGGGAGGAGGAAATCTAGACTCAGAATGTCCAAGTCACCTCTCAAGATTACCCCGAACATATAAATAGAAAGAAATTTTAAACTTCAACGTTCTTATTCCATGTTCTTTTCATTGTATTATAGCCGTGGCTATCCCAGGACCCTCCGGGGACAGTGGTATTTCAACCTGAAAGCTGCTTTATCTCTCCCTCACACCCTGCCCCGGCTGCTTCACAGGAATTTCTAACCCCAAACTCTTTCGAGTTAAACTGAGATGACTCTGAAGCTGATGAACCTGGAAACCTAAATGTCATCCTTTACTCTTCCGCTCACCTAAGCAATGATGACATCTTAGGATTGTCACCTCTCTCCCTTTTCTCTGTAACATCCCACAACCTCTGTTATATTCACCCCGGAGTACTGAAGAAACTTCCTAAATTAGCCTCTGACTCATGATTTCTTCAAAACGCTGTTCAATAAGCAGCCAAAGGAATATAGCAAATTTAAATTTTGAAGTTCCCCTGCAGGAGGCTTGCAAACTCAAATGCCTCGGGGACCCAGCAGGCTACAGAAATAGGTGAAGAGAGGAAAGAGTACAGTGACTCGCAAAAGCAACTTCCCTTCCTCTAAAAGCCACATCTCAGGTATAAGGTGACTCTCACATAGCCAGAATGTCCGACTTTTTTAAGCAAATGACTAACCTGATTTTTTGTGAGAAAATTATATATATTTAAAATATAATTTGTCTAATTGCTGCCACGACTCACACAAACTTACACACACAGATAGGCTGAACTTAGCCTGCAGCTGACAACTTTTCATTTCTAGATTTCTAGAAGACAAAATAGTCTCATGCTGGCATGTGGTGACCTGTCTTGAATAAAACCACACTTCTCTCCTTATTTTCGGGTTTGTCTACCGTGTCCTCACACTCTACAAAGCTGTAGTTCTCTCTGAAGATGCCATACTTCCTTTACTGTATCCTCGCCTTTGAAGTTTCTGTTCCTCTTTCTAGAGTCACTTAGCCAATCTTTATTCATTCCTCTGGTCTCCTTAGCTCCCCAACAATGAGTTAGATTATATTTTCTTCTGTACTAAAAGAACCCTGTGCTTAAAAATGTCATAACAATTGCTATCTTTACTGAAAATGCCTGTTATTTATGCCACATCCCTTCTCCTAGGAAAGGACACCATGAACAGAAACTGTGCCTTATAAATCACTGTTGCAATTTTGCCCATTCAATGTGCCTGATACCTAAAAACTTTTGGTTGAATTAATGTATTTATTATGTTTGATAACATAATAAAGAATTCTGTCCCTGATTTTTTCCCCTGTGGGAAAGAGTGTAAATTTCCTTCAGGTCAATAAAACTAGTTAATGTTCTATTTATATATCTTGGATCATTGAATATAGTGATCTCTGCTAAAACTGGTTCATTTTCATAGAATTTTGTGGACTTATTTCATTGGTCTCAATACTCCCATGTTTTTAGTGAATTTAAGTCATTTAAGTAGACTCTTGAACCAGAGCTTAGCTATAAAAATTTAACAAGGTAAATGCCAAAGCTTTTCTGATCCTTTCTACTCACTTTTACTATGTACAAATAACATCAACATGCTTGCTTATGAGACATCTGGGATACACATTTTATTGACCCAGAATATCTAGATACAATTTGGGAAAATAAATGGTAGAGTTAAAAACACCATAAAGTGAAGATTTTGGAGGTTTACAGAAGTGCTCACCCTGAAATTCTCTGGGAAAACCCGGTGATGAAGAATAGCCATAAGTGTATTATATTTTCCTGATCTGTGGTCTATCACCTTTTTTTTAAAAGAAACATAACTTCCCACTGAAATTAGAAATAATTAAAGTGTCACTAGTAATAAATAAAAATAAAATAATCTGCTTGATAATGTCTATTAGATACATGTACACAAATACATATACGCTTTTTGTAGCACTAATCCAAATAATCAGAGTTAATGGCAATTAAACATTTACTATGTGCAAAGCCCTTAATATATGTTATTTGATTTAACTTTTCTAAGAGCTCAATGAAATAATTTTATTGTTATTCACTTTATAAGTTGATATTTAGAGTGGTTAATAATTATACAAGTTAATACAGCTGCCAAGTGGAAGAACAAAGTCAAAATCAACTCCAGAATCCTTGATCTGGATTACTGCACTCTACTACCTGTCAGGATATTGTTGCAATTGAGGGTAAAATCTGGAGGAAAATTATGAAACGCTTTTTGAAATTACAATCACCGGTAACTTTCATTTTCACTTTTCAGTGTGCATGAAGTTACTCAGTAAGTCAGATGGAGAGACACATTTCTGCAGAATCCTTTGATTGCCACTACCGTGGTAGAGGAAGGAAGAGGCAGTTATCTTTGATTTCACTTTGGTGAACTCCACTTCAATAGCATAAGATTTGTCTGACATGTGGTGAACCCTTCAAGCAAAAATGCTCCCCTGAACATTCAACAAATAATCTAATTTGGAAACACCAAATACCACAAGGAAAAAGTAGTAGTTTTGTGCTATTTTATGACAGATTTCCACACCAATGATTTATGGAAGTGTGTTAAGTTTGGGATTCTTATCAGAAGCCTAGAGGGGGAAAAAAGTTGCCTTTTTGAAGCCTATTACCTTCAATGATGGAAGCCAAAACCTTGGAATGTTGCTAAAATCAAGGATGAGAGAACACAGAATTTCATGTACTATCAAGAACTGAACTGACTTTCATATGGTTCTCATTTATCCTCATACATGGCAAATCAAAAGCCTTGGGAGGAAGCCATTGCAAATTGTTATAGATTACACTATCTGAATTTAACTGTCATAGGTATGCTTCATATAATAAATATATATTTCATATCAGCAACTCAGCAACACAAAAACTGAAAAAGACTCCAGTCAAAATTCATTTGGATATTCTCCGTCAAAGAATGCTCAGTTTGCCAATATTATTATTTATCTTGAGCTGAAGATTCCTTAATACTCAATCTGTTTCAGGTTTCTGACTATAGAGATTATATTTACATTTAATATATATACTAAGTATCTATATCACACATTCTATATAAGTTAAAATATTAAGATTATACCATAATAATATCAGAATAATAAAACTAAATTTCAAGGCATAAAATATTAGTATAAGCTTGCAGAGTCAAGTAGATTAAGTTGTTGATACTTTCACATTTTCAAAGACATTTGACAAATAGGAATATTTTCCTTATTTAATTGGGTTCAGTTTGAGGCATCATTTGAGCATAGAAGACTCTACCGTAACACTACTATAACTTTTAGCCTAATACTGGTGATTGATTTAGCAAACAATTAACACTCTGTCTGGCTTATAATAGGCTAGTAGGCATACAATTAGTATTTGCTAAATTAATATTAAATGTATTATTAAATGACAAATGATCAATATTACCTTTTTCAACAACTGTGGTAAAGATCCCATTAATTACGTACAATTATACTCCACACAGATAATATTTCTTTCAAAGATTTAGAGGGAGAGAGAGTTTTGAAAAGGCAAGTTTCCTTTAACACATGAACAGGTTCGGGGCCTGACCCACAGAAAAAAACTCATAATTTTTGGTTGAATAATAAATATTTTTAATGCAAATCACTATAGGGAACAAAATGATCCTATTATAAGGCAGTCTATAAAGTTCATGTGCAATTTAAAACTATTCTAAATTGCACACAAACTTTATGGATACCCGTATGTGTAGAAAGGGGAAGTGGCTTACTAATGTTCAAAGAATTAATAAATGAAAAGCCAAAAACAAGACTAAAAAATTCTGAGAAGGGTTTTCCTGCTAAAATAGCATGTACATTGACGTTCAAGAAATATTGAAAAAAAGTGTTCTATTTTCAGTGAACATTTTTACTCTTCTGGACACGTAATATCACTTTAGTCACTTAAAACAGAAAAGTCACTTGTTTATTATGCTTTCTGTGAATCAGGAATTCACACATGGTAAAGTTTTCTCTGCTTCTTGTTGCATATACATCAGATGGGATGGTTGTTAGGTTACTCACTTGGCCTGAGGCTAACCCTAACAAGTGGACCTAGCTGAGCCATTAGTTGGAACACTCATGAAAGGCTTTTCGTACCTTTTGGATTGGATTCCATACTATAGGATGCTGTGGTCGGTCTGGGTACCAGCATCCTAAGGGGAGAAGAGAGGAAAGAGAGATATCATGAACTGTGAAGAGTCGTAGCTTTTAACCCTACTTATAAGCCAACATGGTAGCCTGCCACATTTTCACGTATGCTGACAGAATCTAGGAATTTTCCAGGTCAAAGGCTAAGGACAGTTTGACACTCATAGAAATACCAGCATCTTTTTTCTCATCATTTTCATGGTCAGTTTTCTCAAGCTCCAATTGCTACAAAGTTATGCAAAGAAAACCAAGGCATGCCAGCATATGTAATGAGTTGTGTTGAAGGAAACGAAATGGTATTTAAGGAGCATCAAACATTTTTGATAGCCTATATAAACAAACCTGCCTAGCATTTGCCTCAGAGGAAATGTTATCCTTATCATACTGAAAAGTTACCAGATCCACCAATTGCTGCAAATGGAGATACTATGTGTAGATTCCAAGGTTACTTATTGTACAAGTATCTTTGAAAATATCATTCAGAAAGGTGGGCAATCAGTACCTCTGTTTACAAGACACACAGGAAACAGAAGAGACCAATAGCAAAAATTTGTTTCTAAAACACTCTCTTCAATCTTTGATGTGTTAGAAGCAATAAGGAAATTTAAACTCATTGAAATATTCACCCTCAGAAATATCTATTATTTCACACTTTAGATTTTTTTAGAAGCGAGGAGATCAGCTCCCCTGCTCTCAACCTCCCTTGGCTGGGAATGACTATACAGTATACAAAAATCTAGAATGTTAGGTATAAAATAATCAAAAGTAAACATTATAATTTGTGTGAATATTTTATAAAATCTGGCCAAATTGAATAGGGTTTTTACTAAATTTACAGACAATGTGGATACAACTAATATATTTATATTAAGTTTTTCAATTCATGACCATGATATGCCTTTCCATTTATCTAGGGCTTCTTTAATGTCATTCATCAGCATTTTGTAATTTTTAACATAAAGACCCAATACAAGATTTATTTCATTTATATCTAAGCATTTTATTTTCTTTGGCATAGTTGTAAATAACACTTATATTAATTCTAGTTTTCATACATTTACTATTGGTAACTGTACATATGATTAAGTTTTTATTTTGATTTTATATCCTCGTCCCTTGTTGAATTCAGAAATTAGTTCTAAGTTTTTATTTTTGTATATTCTTTGAGATTTTTCTGTGTAGAAATCATGTTATAAAAATTCTGACATTTTTATTTCTTCCTTCCCTTCTTTTTTTCTATAGTTTATTTTTCCCACCTTACTGGTCTGGCTAGAACTTCTAATACTAAGTAAGATTGGTGGTGAGCTGATATCTCTGCATTGTTCTCAGTTTTGTTTTTTTTTATTTTATTTCTTTGCTTTTTGTTGTTGTTGTTGAGACAGAGTCCCACCCTATGCCCTGAGCAGAGTGCAATGGCGTCATAGCTCACGACAACCTCAGACTCAGACTGTGGGCATCCTGTTGCCTCAGCCTCCAGAAGCCTCTGGGATTATAGGCCACAGTGCCCAGCTGGTTTTTTCTTTTTCTTTTTTTAGGAGTCAAGGATCTCACTCTTGTTCAGGCAAGTCTCGAACTCCTGAGCTCAAGCAAGTCTCCTCCTCAGCCTCCCATAGTGCTGGGATTACAGGTGTGAGCCACCGCACCAGGAAGTAGCATTCTGTTTTTCACCATTGCTGTGAACTTTTTGTAGACACTCTTGATTGAGTTTAGGAAGTCCCCTACTTCTCTTACTTTTCAGAAAGATCTTGTTTTTTAAATTTATGAATGAGTGTTAGAATTTGAAATGATTTTCCTTCCTCAGTCGGTAGGCTTGTGTAATTTTCTTAACTAATCTGTTGATACAATGAATAGACTGAATTATTTTTGAATATTGAACCAGACTTGTATACCTAGATCAAATATTCCTTATTTATGGTGCATAATTATTTAATACATTGCTGGATTCAATTCTTTTTGTTTGTTTGTTTTTGAGACAGAGTCTCACTTTGTCACACTTGGTAGAGTGCTATGACATCATAGCTTACAGCAAGCTCAACCTCTTGGGCTCAAGCTGTCCTCTCACCTCAGCATCCCAAGTAGCTGAGACTATAGGCACCCACTACAATGCCTGGCTTTTTTAAGAGACAGGGTATTGCTCTTGATCAGGCTGGTCTTGAACTCATGAGCTCAAGGAATTCACCCACCTTGGCTTCGTAAAGTGCTAGGATCACCTGTGTGAGCCACTGGCTTGGCCTGAAATCAATTTTTTAAGATGCTTTAGAGCAGCGGTTCTCAACCTGTGGGACATGACCCATAGGAACTGTATTAAAGGGCCACAGCATTAGAAAGGTTGAGAACCACTGCTTTCTAGAGTTCTGCATGGAATTTATGTAAGCGTCTTTTACTTCTTTATTTTTCTTTATTTGTTGGGCTTTCTAAGGGTAATGCCAGCCTCAAAAAATGAGTTGGAGAGTATTCCTTCCTTTCTTATTTTCTGAAAGAGGTTTTATAAATTGTCCTACTTCTCTATTTAAGTCTTAATAGAATTCTCCAGAGAAATTATCTAGGCCCAGAGATTTCTTTCTCAAGAAATTTTTCAATTATGAATTCAACTTGATGAATGACTATGGGTTGATTCAGTTCGTTTCATTATGGTTAAGTTTTGATGATTTACAGTTTTTGAGCAATTTATCCATTTTTAAACTTTGTCAAATTTCTGTTTATAAAGTAGTTTTTAGAGGCTCAGCGCCTGTGGCTTATCGGGCTAAGGCACCAGCCACGTACACCTGAGCTGGCGGGTTCGAATCCAGCCTGGGCACGCCAAACAACAATGATGGCTGCAACCAAAAAATGGCCGGGCGTTGTGGCGGGCGCCTGTAGTCCCAGCTACTTGGGAGGCGGAGGCAGGAGACTCGCTTGAACCCAGGAATTGGAAGTTGCTGTGAGCAGTGATGTCACAGGACTCTATCCAGGGTGACAGCTTGAGGCTCTGTCTCAAAAAATAAATAAATAAATAAATAACAAATAAAGTAGTTTTTAGAATTCCTTTGTTCTTCTAATTTCTTTGAGGTCTAAATTACTTAGTTCAATGTAAGCATTTCATATTGTATATTGAAGCAGTACCCTGAACCCCATAAATGCATCAATGTACAAAGTTATTATTTAATAAAAAACAATTAAAAACAAAATTGTTTCATTATCAATATTTATTATTTGTGTAATCATTACTTTCTAGAGGCTTAACATATTTATGAATTTTTTTGATAAAACTAATTTCGTTGCCTTTTTTGAGTTGTTTTCTTGTTTTGATTGTTATTGATATAAATTGCTTATTATGTCTTCCATTCTGCTTGCTTTGGAATATTTTCTCTCTTCTTTTTCTAGTTTATTGAGGAGTTTAGATTATTTATTAGGAGGCCTAAAAAAAAAAATATCTATACTGTAATGTTTCCTCTTATTGCCATGTTTTAGTTCCATTCCACTAATATTGATATACTGTGTTTTAATTTTCATTCATCCTATCTGTATTTTGTGTCCTTTGAGACTTTGTTTCTTATCCTACCCATGGATTAAAGTGTTTTTGTTTAATTTTAAAGTGTTTAGAGATTTTTTTTTCTCTTGTCTTTCCATGATAGATTTTTAGTATGATTCTATTATGATTAAATAATAATATACTCCAGGTGATTTCAATTATTTTAAAGTTTCCAATGTTTATTTTATGACCTGGTAGGTGGTCTATCTTGGTGAATATTCCTGGCACACTTATATATAATGTGCATTATGCTGTTACTGGGTGGAGTGTTTCATCAGTGTTGATTGACTCTTGTTAGTTGAAAATATTTTTCTCTTCTCCTGTATCTTTGTTCAATTTTTATGTGGTACTGTTATACATTCCTGAAAGCAATATTTTTAAAATCCTCAATCATAATTTTGAATTTTCCTATTTCTGCTTTCAGCTCCATTCATTTTTTATTTAGGTGTTAGAACGCTCTGCTGCTTGGTGCCTATTAGCCTGTAGTCTCCTGTTTTTTGTTGTGTGATATTGACTTTGTAGATGAGTTAGTGAGGATTCCCTCCTCACTGCTATGGAACAGTTTTAGTGGTATACATATCACTTATTATTTGTAGGTCTGATAGAATTTGGCTGTGAATCCATAAGGTTACTGTTGGGAGGGATTTTTTTATTACTCATTCAATCTCACTACTTGATATTGATTCTATTTCTGTTTCTATTTATGCTCATGATTTCCATTTCTTCCTGAGTCAAGCTTGAGTGGTTGTATGCTTCCAAGAATTCATTCTTTCCTCTAGGTTTCTAGTTTTTTTTTTTTTTTATTAAATCATAATTGTGTACATTGGTGCAATCATGGGGCACAATGCGCTGACTTCATATACAATCTGAAATATTTTCTTTGAACTATTTAACATAGCCTTCCTGGCCTTTTAATCACTATACGAAGACATTTATATTCTGCATTTAGTAATTTTCACTTGTACCCTTGTAAGATGCACCGTAAGTGTGATCCCACCAATCTCCCTCCTCCACCCGTCCCCCCTCCACTCCCCTCCCTTGCCCCTTTCCCCATTTCTTGTGCTATAACTGGGTTTTAGCCTTCATATGAAAGCTATAGATAAGCTTCATAGTAGGGCTGAGTACCTTGGATAATTTTTCTTCCATTCTTGAGATACTTTGCTAAGAAGAATATGTTCCAGCTCCATCCATGTAAGTGTGAAAGAGGTAAAGTCTCCATCTTTCTTTAAGGCTGCATAGTATTCCATGGTATACATGTACCACAATTTATTAATCCATTTGTGGGTCAATGGGCACTTGGGCTTCTTCCACGACTTAGCAATTATGAATTGGACTGCAATAAACAGTCTGGTAC
>CAUYON010007563.1:0-53576 GCA_963573935.1 Arctocebus calabarensis
AATATTATGTAGCTTTAAAGAAAGATGGTGACTTTTCCTCTTTCATTTTTACATGGATGGAGCTGGAACATGTTCTCCTTAGCAAAGTATCTTTAGAATGGAAGAAAAAGTATCCAATGTATACACTCCTAATATGAGACAAATTCTTTATCGTTCAAGTGAAGGCTACAACCCATTTATTGCACAGGAAGATGGGGAAAGGGGAGAGGGTGGGGGGAGATGGGACAAAGGGTCAGATCACATGTGTGGTACATATTTGAAGGGTCAGGAGAAAACTTCTAAATACGGATCAAAAATGTTTTCACATAGTAAATGAGAAAATCTCATGAATGTTATGAAAATCAAGTTGATAAAAATATCTCAGATTGCATGTGAAGCCCGCACACTGTACCCCATGACTGAACTAATGTACACAGCTATGATTCAATTAAAAAAAAAAAGATAACTGAAAATACAATCTACAGAAAGCATTTGATTCTTTCAGTTGATAGTTTTTGTTTTCCTTTGATGTGACATTGTCATTATGAATGCTGTGTTTATATGTATTAGTTACCTTTTGCCAGTATGCTTCATCTTGTCTTCTAATTGGAAGACTGTGAATTTTGAAGGTAATAATTATGTTTTCTCAGACAGCGAGCCTGTGTCTACCCCAACCACAGTGTCCTCCTCTGAGAAAATCCCATGGTGTAGGGAGTTAGCTGTGGTTTCCTCCACCTGTTTACCTGATGCTCTGCTGGCAGTGCTTTTGTTGGCTCTTCAACCAAAGCCCATTAAAATGAAGACTTGGCTAGCCTGTGTTAAGCCATCTGAGGGCACATAAAGTACCATGGAGGAAAGATTTATTTTGCTTTCATTGTGTGTGGTTGTGAACCATGTCAGTAAGTCAAAAGAAAAGCTTTTAATTGTTACAAAAACGACAGTTAAAAGGTGTTTAACCTAAATTTTTTTCCTGATTGCCAAATATCTATCCAGAGGAGAAAGATGCCAAGTTTTTTTCTGATTAGTTCATTACAGACTAGTGAACATGTAGCCAAGATGAAAAGGCAACACAGTTTTGCGTTAGTTCACAGTTGTATATTTTAAAGTAACTTAAAAGTTACCCCTATTAGTACCTTTTAAAGCTACTCTCATAAAATGCCACTTTACATCTGGCATCAGATCTATTAATTTGACTATTATGAATATGTAGGAATATTTTTGAAAACTCCTGTGGTCTTGTAAAGCCTCCAGGCCCTTGTTAGCTGAAAAATTTTGCCTTCTGCCAGGGCATGGAGCCAAGGTAAGATCCTTAAGTAGATAACATTTAGCATTTGAAATAATAATAATGAAGGAGAAGTCCACATGGAGCTTTCAAGTTGTTATCCATTTGAAACATCCAGTATGGAGTTGGAGGCCAGGAGAGAAGATTAAGCAGATGTCAGGTTTATTTCAGCAGAATATATTGCTTAACTACCTTCTCCCCAAAGTGTTTTATGCCCAGCATACTGGGAATGGCAGTGACTAATTCATTTTAACCATCTGTTGCTTTGGGAGATACTGTGGATTGGTTCATCCAACTATTAGCTTCACAGGTGGTGAACAATGAACTTGGGGAGATTATGGCCTTGCCTGACTCTCTGGTGGGATCTATCTTTCACCTGTCCTTTCTCATATGGATCACCTTGGACTAAAACCTACCCGCCATATATCCATCTACTTCCCCACCCTCTCCCCCAAAATCATCACATTGCTTCTTTAATGGGCCCATTAAAAATAAAACCGAAATAGACTAGGAAGGATTTTGTATCTACCAGTCTATAATTGTTTTCTGAAAGCCTTATTCCTCCACACTCTTTCCCCAACATTTTATTCCTTGTTTCCTTGTCTTTTCTGAAGAAGAGTTTAAAAACGCTTCCCATATTTGTTATAAGTATGTCTTACAGTCAATGTCTAACACTTTGTTTTTTTGTTTGTTTGTTCCTTTTTGAGGCTGAGTCTCACTCTGTCGACCTGGGTAGAGCGCTATGACATCGTAGCTCACAGCAACCTCAAACTCTTGGGCTTAAGCCATCCCCTTGCCTCAGCCTCCTGTGTTGTTGGGACTACAGGCACACGCCACAATGTCTGGCTAATTTTTCTATTTTTAGTAGAAATGGGGTCTCACTCTTGCTTAGGCTAGTCTTGAATTCCTGGACTCAGGCAATCCACCTGCCTCAGAGTGGATTAGTTCATCCAACTATTAGCTTCATAGGTGGTGAACAGTGAACTTGGGGAGAGTATGGCCTTGCGTGCCTCTGATGGGATCTATCCTTGAGTGCCAGGATTAGAGGCCAGTCAGTGTGACTAAAGATAAACCCCAGGCAAGGTGAAATCGCTTGGTGGTGAAGGAAATTACAATTAGTTTCACATTCTGAGTAGAGCAGTTTTTTCCTCTAGGTAGTAGAGTTGCATGCCTAGACGTGGAGCTGGCCTCTTGGTTGTGGACTCCAAATTTACCTATTGGGGATTTTGAGTTAAATTGTAGTCATCTGTTAATTCCTCGCCTGACCTCCCTACCAGAACTGTGGCACTGTAGGAGCCGTAAACTTAATTCTCTAACTCGGTGCCAGCCTCCTCATTGACTCTGTGTAGGTAGGAGCAATCATAGTTGGGATTCATAAAACTTTCCCCAGCCTCTTGTTTTGCACAGCTGGTGTCTTATTTTTGTGTTCACATCAGGAAGAGCTTCTCTGCTTTCCTTCCTCCCTAGCTGGCAAGTACCTAAAATTTTGATGCTGATTTTGGAAGAGGTAACTGCCCCCCATACTCTGAACCCTACCTTTTTCTTTGGGCCTTCTGTGTTTGGTCTCTGAGCCCAAAGACAGAAGCCTGTGTGAGAATCTCACCACCTGCTTACTGTGTTACATAGGTGAAAATTGTGTGAACTGTATGAGTCATTTTCCTTATCCAGAAAGAAGCAAAGGAGGAGGCATTGAATGCTTTGATAGAGTTGTTGTGAAGGATAATTAATATGAATGTAAATATTTTTCAGATATGAAACTTTATATACATAACTGTTATCCATAATGAAATCTTTTTAAGGAAAACATCAAATAATAAGAAACAATGTATATGTTTAAAAGTCAATGATTTTAGTTATATCTCGTAAGGGTTATCACTTTTTGTTGTTACTCTCATTTTCTGTGGTCTTAAAATGTATTTATTTGTTCCTGTTAAATTATTGGTGTTTTAAAAAGTAAAATGCATGACTAATTATTACATAGGGCAGATGACTTTTTTCTCTTATCAGTTAGCATTACTTCTGCTCAACAGTAAAACATAATTATGTCCGGCATAGCTGTTGGAATAGAGAAGAAGGGAGGGATTATACATATTTAAAGTCTTCAGTTATTAGTCTTTCATAGCAGACTTGTATTTAATTATATTTGTTGGATAATTCTGAAATTGAGGAAAAAAATTTATATCAAGATCCCCCTGTAATATAATGCTAATGTAATAAAAAACAGTGCTACAAGTGAGTAATATGAGCTTAGAAAATCAACATCCAGTGATAAAGATAACTGAGTTTTTTGTGATTAGTCGTCACAAATCTTCAGATTCCAAAAATTGCCAATTGATAGGTCCTTTAGTGTTTGCCAATAAAACTCTGACATTGAATTTGAAATACATAGATAAGGAGCATTTAGAAAAGGTTGTGGTTTTCAGTAGGTTCTAACTAGTTATTATGCCTAATAATTCTAATTTGCTCATTTTTAGAAGGTTAACTAGAGAATGCAACGACTCATTAGTCTTAATGATACTGTAGGATAAGGTGGATGAGACATGTAGACCAGCTGATTGTTGACATAGATGGATTTGTACTGATTCCATAAGCATATTTAAAGCATCCATGCCAGTTGTCAGTCAAGAGATCTCTTGCAGAGGGTTACAGAGTTTTGCATTTTGTCCTGTCCTATTTGTTATTTTTATAGTGAGTTTTGCAAAGATATGGAAGGTATGCTCACCAGTGACCCAAAGCTGGGAGGGATAATCCCAGAATTATGATAAAAATTCTCATCAAGTAGAAATACAAGGCTAAACTCAAGAAAGTGAAGTTTAACTAAGATAAACATAAAATTCTTCATTTAAAATCAAGTAACTATTTTGATTAGTAAAGGATAAGGGAGATGGGCCCTAAAGAAAGTGTATATGGGGGAAAATGATCTTGGGGATTTTAATAGATTATCAGCTCTGTGTATTAATAGACTTTTTGTTTTTAATCAATCATGTTCAACTATAGCCCTGTTACCATCTCTCATCAAAGTGCATCTGGGTCTTATGTTTGGTGGTACATTTTAAAGATGCTGATAAAACAGAACTGTAGCTCAGGGTCCAGGCAGCTCTGAAACCTGAAGTGTCTGAGAATGACCAGGTATGGTTTAAGGAAAACAAGATTTGTAAGAGACATAGTATTTTATCTCAGTTTTGGAAGTGTGCTCTTGGAAGTTTTTCAGACTGTTCTGATTGGGCTTCTTGACAATTCAGGGGACTTCAGCAGGCTGAAGTACCTTGGGAGAGGCCTCAGGTGAGCAGGTTGAGGGTACTTACCCTGTCAGGTTCCCTCCTTCCTGCAGGGAGTCCTGATTCTTGTGGCAAGCCACCATTGATATGCCCCTTCCAAGACTGCCTATTGACTTCCATGTAAGTTTGTCTTTTTCTTTAGTTGTTTTCTATCTTAACCTTAGATAGTGACTTGTCTTTAGTATATTAGAATAGTAGAATAAAATGGGAGAAATGTAAGAATAGATATATGCAAAAATATTTTCTTTCACAAATTTGCATAATTTCTATTTGCTGGTCGGACATCTATCCATTCTGTACCTAATCTTCCTTGTACTACTAACTTCAATTTTAGAGAACTACTCTTCTCCCTCCCTCTCACTCCCTGCTTCTCTCTCTCCCGCTCTCCTTTCTTTTTTCTTTTCTTTCCTCTCACTCTTTCTCTCTTTCCCTCTCTCCTCTTCCATCTTCTCTTCCTTCATCTCCTCTCCCTCTTCTCTCCTCTCCTTTCATCTTCCTTTTCTTTCTCTGTTGCCTGGGCCAGAGTACTGTGGTATCAGCCTAGCTCACAGCAACCTCAGACTCCTAGGCTCAAGCGACCCCCTGCCTCAGCCTCCCCAGTAGCTGGGACAATAGGTGCCACAAAGCCAGGCTAATTTTTCTATTTTTTATAGAGACAGAATCTCATTCTTGCTCAGACTGGTCTTGAATGCCTGAACTCAAATGATCCTCCTGCCTCAGCCTCCCAGAGTTCTCAGATTATAGGCAAGAGCCACCATGCCCAGCAGAGAACCATATTTGATAGTAACAAAAAATCATATTTTTAAATCCTATCTTGTTTTAGGAAAAATAGGGTAGCTTATAGAAATAATGCTTAAATACAACAATATAAGATTAAATTTAAAAGAGGTCGATATAGAGTGAGTCAGGGACAGATTAAACATAGGGTAGCATTATTTTCTTACAAAGATATTAAGTAAATAAGTAGATGGATAAATGAGATAGAACAATGATTTCATGTGTTTTAGGTTGCTCTTAGGCCCTTGTAGGCTCACTTTATGTTGTTAGATCTGCATGAAGTCCTTTGATCTCATGTAGCAATAATTCCTCATACTACCCATCTTCCCTGCAAAACAGCTATGGGGAGAATAGACACAGTTTCCCCTAGGTTATTACCTTATTTACCTTTTCTTATTTATCTTGTTCACAGCTAATTACAGGAACCTGTTCTGTTTCCTTTCCTTATTTTTCCCTCTGCTTTTCTCTTCCCTATAAATCAGTAAGGATTTTCTACACACAGATAATCAGTCATTTAGATGTGATTTTATCCCTACAAACTGATTGACTGATGTAAATTGGTTGGTCAAAATTTTCTATCCAAATTCCCTAGGAGACTTGGTTAGGACCAAGCAAGAAATTCACCATCATCAGCTAGCAAACCATTGTGCAAAGTTGTCGTTAGGCGAACAGTTCTCTGTCTTGATCTGGTAGGTACATGAGTGTGTAAATTTGTAAAAAATAGTTTGAACACTTTGCTACTTGTCAATTATGCCTCAACTTTATTATTTTATAATTTTATAATATAATTTTTTTTTTTGAGACAGGGCCTTGCTTATGATTCTTAGTTGGCCTCAAATTCCTGGGCTTAAATGATCATCCCATCTTAGACTCCCAAGTAGCTGGGATTATAGGCATGTATTGCCATGCCCAGCACACCTCAATTTAATATAGAAAAAATTACTTTGTTTTACTATTATAGAAGGGAAATTATTTCTCCAACTGTTAATTCATTATTCTAAGTTTGGTCTTAAAAAAGAAACTGTAATTGCTCCCTCTATGTAAATATTTTGGAGAGATCGTTTTCATATTTGAAGAGTGGCAGCCAATTTGCCAGAGTTCATAGTATATACAAAATAATTGAAGCCAAAGGCAGTTCAACTTTAAACCATAGGTTATAAAGCCTCTGAGATCAGGAATCACTTCTGGGTTGTCCAGCACTCCTTGCCTAGTTTGCTAACACATTTCTTGACACATAGTAGGCATGCAAGAACAAGTCAGTAAAAGACACACACAAATTTTTATACATACAAAATTTGCTAATGTTCTACATAAGAAATTTATTATTATCTGGGGATTAATGCTACGATTTTATATGATTACATCTCCATTTACATTAATACTACTTTTTCAGTAAGTAGATCTTAATCTATGTAATAAGGGTTTAAGATTTGTTTTCAAAGCCTTATCTATATTTACCACCTTGGGGGAAAAATTATATCCTACTTTTTAAAAAAGTTCTCTATTTAAACTGACCACCTTCTACCTCCAAATATCTGAACATATTTTTCTAATTTATAACCTTCTTAATGTAACACTATCAAGTCTACACTATTTTCCTTGGCTAATATTTCACATTTTATCTGCAGTTTGTTGGAAAAGCCACTGCCAAATTCACTAGTAAATTCTCTTGGTTGATTTTCATAACATTTCCATAGGCACTTCCATAATAATCTGATGGGCCAAATGTATTACACAATGCCCCAAAGTACACATGACTTAATTATATTTTAATCTTTTAAAATATGGAAACTGAATCAAATTGCCTTACTAGACAGAGGAGTAAGAAAAGGACAATTTAGTGGGCAATTATTTTTTTTTTAAGACAGAGTCTCACTCTCTGGCTAGAGTGCTGTGGAGTCAGAGCTCACACCAATCTCAAATTTTGGGGCTCAAGTGATCCTCTCAAGTAGCTGGGGTTACAGGTGCACACCACGATGCCTGAGTAATTTTTCTCTTTTTAGTAGAATTGGGATCTCACTCTTGCTCAGGCCGAACAATTTAAAATCCAATGTTACCACAATGAATTATCTCAGTTGAAAACAAAGAAAATAGACATTTTAACTAAGCAGTATAGTTTTATCCCAGATAAAGACAATTTCTGTTTTTTACACTAATTTCAAAAAAGAACCCCAGAATCAAGGACTCCAGTTTATAAGAACTTACAGAGTTTTCTCTTTGGTTTCCTTACACACAGGTAGACTTATTGTGAAAAGGAAAAAAAAAATTTTTTTAAGGAAAGTTTTTAATTACAGATATTTATTTTCGGACTCTGGATTTTTTTTAAACAAAACATTTAAATAAAGTGTAATTTTCCCCTCTTAAAATATAGTAAAATGTATTTGTTTAAAATAATTGAACTTTGGAAATAATTGATGAATTTTCCTTGCTAAATGAGTGACTTTTAGAAGCCAATAAGTTTTTTTTCTTGTTTTTTTTTCCAAAAACAAAGCATGTTGTGTTTTCAAACAAAAATAAATGGAAATAAAATGATAAATCATAAGTTCATCAAATCCCTACCCACTCCAATAAGCATGTTAATTACCCATACAGCAGGGATCAGCAAAACTACAGCCCCAGAAAGCAAATCTGGTACATTCCTTGTTTTTGTAAATAAAGTTTTATTGTGCATAATCATGACCATTTGTTTACGTGTAGGTATTGCCTATAACTGCTTTCAACAATACAAGGTCAGAGTCAAGTAGCTCTGACAGACATAATGTACAGCCTGTGAAGTGTAAAATGTTTACTATTAAGTTTTTTACAGGAAAAGGTTTCTGACCTCTGCTATAGAGAATGCAAAGTAAGAAAGACGTATTTTGTATCCTTTAATACAAATATTTAGATAACGTATACACAAAGCACAAAATAGAATACTAGAATCACTAGGCATGAAAAGGACCAACTTAAAATATTAAGGCTATAAGAAGCAGTAGATCTATATTGAGACAGTAATGGATATAAGGATAAAACAGTGCTCGACAGTATGAACAGGCCTACAATTCATTATCAAGGTTCAATTCAAGACAGTTTAGAATTTTACATACTTCCAGAAAATAACCTGGCTTTCACCATAGGAGCAGAGTGGCTGATATTATGAAAGGCAGTTGGCATTTTTTATAAGGAATTTTTCAGGGTTTAGAATATTCGATGTAGTCAGATATTCACTGGGCTGCATCATTCCAGCACATCTTTAGAATCGAAGCTTGGGCATCCATGGAATGGGGTCTGTCACCTACACTGATGTCTGTGGCAGCTGAAAGCTTCTATAAATAGGCTTTGTCCACTCCTGCAAGGTTCATTACTCCAGCGATTGAGCCTCTAAACAAATCTTCATGACAGGAACCAGACCAACTCCTTGTTGGTCTTTCTTTAGCAAAGCTATAGCCAAAAAGAAAAAAAAAAAAAAAAAACCCCACAGATTTCAGGGTGTGGGTTTATTGGCTCCTAAAGCAGTAGGCTTGGGAGTGCTGACCAAAGAGGTATTTGAATGGTCCTTCTCTCTACTCTTTGTCATGCGTGCCTTGGAAACTCTTCTCCAAACATTATTTTTCCCTAAACATAAACTGATTACACCCCTTTTGTGTTTACTGATTCTAATTGTAGGCGATTTTTTATTGCAGATAACATTATGTAAAGTGTGTTTTTTCATATGGTACTTTTGGACCCAGTTAACGAAGTGGCATGCATCTCGACTCATCCTGTATATGGAATATAAAAATGGCATTGCCAGTTGGAAATGAGAATTTGGTTTCAATCTAAGTGACACCAGTGCTGTCTCACCAGAGCTGGAGTGATAAGGCCTGCTTACTAAAGGGAGAGCTGAGATGCGACTCTCTCAGAAGACAAAGAATCCAGTTTTTTCAGAATGCCAGAGAGAGACCATTAAAATGGATCTCGTCAGACCAAAAGTATCATTTCATGATGGTCTTAAAATTAGAACTTTGTTAAAGTGGAATGCTGTTTCAGTTAGTGATAACATGATTATATGAGACTATTTTAGGTGACTTTTAAGGAAACGAGAACATTAGCCTAGGACTTGGCATCCCCCACCCGCCACTGTATATTTAACACTGTCTAGGGACATTTCTAATTGTCATGCCTTGGGAGCAAGAGGAATGAGCCAAAATTCTGAGATTTCAGTGTTTTAGGACAAATTATTAACTCTTTCCGCAATCCTTTTGGGTGTGAAAAGAGAGTACTTCTTAATGCTTTAGGTGTTCTCAGTTGAATCAAAAGCAAATATTATGTGATTTTTTTTCGTGTATTTCAAGCATGATTATTGTAAAAAACTTTTGAGAAGTACATTCATTTTTACATTTTCTTCAAGATTGGAAATATTATAGAATGAGATGGTTTATCCATCGAAATAGTTTCGTTAGGTAAATAAACTAAAAGATAGTGGAATGTTTTCTGGGCTTTCATCATGCCTATATTATCTTTTTTAGCCCATTGTTTTTCAGATAATACAGCCACCACACAAAATTTAGGGTCAGTTTATCAGAAAGTGATTAATTAGACTATAAATACCTGAGTAGAATTCCCAGCTTCAGGAATTCTTACTGATATTTAAATAGAGCAAGGAAAAGGTTCTGTATAACTCTTTATTATTTTCAGTGTGTATGTGTTAATAGCTTAGGGATTTTTATTGAGTACCATTATTCATGGTAGGTTTTAATAATAAATAAGAATATTTTATAACTTTCCAGTCTGAGTCTAGAAGTAACTTTTTACTTCTCTGAATGAATTGTTAGTTGATTATGTTGTTTAAAAAGGCAAGGGAAAGGAAAAGACCAGATAATCTGGACCACCACACAATAGTGTCCCTGAACTTCAAAAGCCCCAGGAAGGTACAGCTGGTGAGCACTATATTTTCTGTACTCTTGGTGAGTCAAATTTGGTTTGGCAGACGATTTTTACAAGTAGATAAGGCTCTGTAAGTAAAACTTTGCAGTTTTAGCCAAAGAAAACAGACTGTAGATTTTGATGACTCTATTTGATTTATTATTGCCATATGCAGGCCTTTTGATCTTCAGTATTCAGTAAACCAACAAATTGATATTTATCAGAACTCTATCACATAGGAAGAAATGTTAATTTGCCTGTAGTGTTTAGACTAATATAATTATCCAACATCTGCATCCTACTGATGGTAATTGTGTTAGATAATATTAAATTTTAATGATAGGTACATACTGAGCATTAAGAACAAGTGGATAGCATTTGACATCGAAAGTACTCATTCCTTCCAGTATTCCAAACTTGCTTACTTCTGTGTGTAACGAAATTTCTTATTAGGAGTGCAGGAGCTTCATATATGTAGTGATTGTGGTTTTTAAAGGAAAAAAATAATCGACAGGAACAGATGTTAAGTAATAAAGACTACTTAAAAATTTTAATTAGTCCGGCAATGTAAAGAAGTTTCGATTAAGTTAGATGTTTTACCCCACCCCTGAATTTCTTTGTAATACTTTTTATAAATTAGCAAAAAATTGCTGGACAGATACCTCTGCAATTAAGCAGTCAGCATCCATCTGTTTCTGTCTGTGTACTACCAAGATAAATTAACATATGGCAGAAGTGCATAAGTCTATAAAAGAGAGATGGCAGGTCAAGAACTGTATCATGATATTAGTATTTTCTTTAAAGGGATCTTTTTCTTGAGACTCTTGTGGCCCGCATTTTTTTCTATAGACAGAAAAGCTTCTCAGTCTTAATAATGGGAATGTCCTAAGTGAGTTTCACTTTCTTTTTCCATGAATTCTTAGTTATTAATTGACCAGGCAGTTCCTACCTGTACATAATTTGTACTTAGATTAACAACCCCCTAGTAATTCTCATGTTTGTTTATTTCCTTTGCTTAGAAGTTCTTTCTAGCATGTCTTATATATCAGGTATTGAACCAGGCATTTCATCAGCTCTCTGCTCCAAGAGAAGTTTGAAAGGAAAAAAAAATTTGGATCAGGCTAAAGGAAGCTGCCTTATTTGTTATAGTGTCAACTATTGTTTTGCATGGGGGGTGGGACTGTCTTAGGGAGGAGAGAGTACATAAGGCAAATGGACTCAGGTATGACTTTTCTTACATCGCAATTTCAATTGTTGCTATTGATGATAACAGTAGCTAATAGTTAGTGGTAGCTTATTCCGTGCTCTGTCCTAACTGCTTTGCACTCAACATTCCCACATTAGCTATATGAATTGGTACCATTCTTAATTACATTTCCCCACTTTACAGATGAAGGAACCATGCCCGGGAGAGCTGATGTTACTTGGCAAAGGTCACACAGCTAAATAGTGGTATTGAGATGCAAACCAGATCTGATGTTTTCAGAACCTGGGCTCTGAATCATTATATTATTCAATTCCTCCTACCTCTATATTAATCTAGAATTTTCAAAGTATTTTACATTGAGATTAAAATGCAAAGTTCATGTCAAAAATAAACTATAATTATTTCCAAAATTGTTTGCCATTTTTTGTAATCCCTCTATAATAGAGCTGGTGGCTGCATCTGCTTTCTGCTTCTCAATATATATAAATTTCAGTATATGTGCATACATACAACACAGTAGTTGACAGCTGCTGGTAAATAGTGTCATCTGCATTTTTTTCTTATTTACTGGAAAATGTTACTAAAGCTTCAGTTATGAATAGAGGCTTAAAGTTCATGTTCTATCTCCACCTTTTAACTCTACCACCCTTTATTTGCTCAAGAAACTCTGATCCTCCGTAGTGACCTTGCCCTGTTTACAGAATAGGAGTGTGTGCTCTTACTGATAGGTTTGGCAGGTTCTACAGTTAAAATACCCACAAGACAAATAGATCCTGGAACCTTCACATAGTCATTTCTTTACTCTGTGCTTCATAAAACTCTACATACAGGTTAGTGCTGGGATATTGACTCAAGTTGATGTCAGACTTAACTTTAGAAAAATGTTCTTGAATATTAAAACCATGTGATTCAAGATCCAGGTCTAGTAGGAGAGAGAATTAAGGGTTTGACGTCTGATCTCTCTAGCAGAATGTCTTGTTTACCACTCATGCAGTCGTATCAGATAGAAGAAGCTAGTTTCTAAAACAGTTTGAGGTGGATGTTTGCTTCTGATTAGCCTGTGTGTGTGTGTGTGTGTGTGTGTGTGTGTGTGTGTTGGATGAATGAGCAATTGGGAAGTCATGACCATGTGTTTGCTGTCATTTAAACTGCCAGTCTAATCTAAATATACATGTGGGTGCATAAGGAGACTTCTTTCTTTTCAAAAGGATCGTTCTTAATAGCTCTCAATTTCTTGCTGATACACACATGAGCTTTGGGGCACGTCTGTTTTCCTGAGGGCTACTCTGTTTTCTTTTTAAAAAGGTGAGGATGATTTCTTTGCTTCTAGTACTTCTGATTTTTAAAGATCAACAATATGTAAAGTTTATTTGCTGTGAGTAATAACTATAGGAAAGATAGCTTCTAGGATATTATACAAGGTAAATGAAAAGGGAGCTAGAGGAATAGAACAAGTAAAAGTTATAGAATTTTGATTTATAGGAATATTCATGAGAATCTTAATCCATTTTAGATTACAAATTTAGTACATGTTCATCTAATTAAGAAAAATTAGAGAAATATTTATAACCGAAGAGTATGGTTTTATAATATCTCTTTGTATAATGGATCCCTGATGTCCATTTTTCTCCACAGGACAAAAAAAGATATCCTTCTCCTCTGACTTCACAGTATTTACACATATTTCATATACCCATGAATCTTTAGAATTCATACTTTTAAAAAAAGGTATTCTACTCCTGATTGTAATATTAAATTTCTTTCATTTTCCTAAAGAAGCTAAAAATTAAATGTCTAAGTAACTTACTACTCTTGAAGAATCTTTTCACTCAGAAAAGGGTAATACTTTTCTTCCATTTTTCATAATAGCTTACTATATTTTTAAAAACCATATATCCAAAATATTTCCTCCCGTTCACATATTTTTGGATATAAAAGCAAGCAATTCAAAATTTAACTTGCCAAAAAAAATAGCAACACCCCTCATCATCTAACCAGTAGAATATTCTTTAGGTAAAAACTATCATTTAATTATACATTGAAATGTCTTGTTAAATGTTAAATTATTAAAAAAACAATGTTATTACCGTGTAATTCTTACATAGGTATATGTATTTAATTTTTAATTTAATAGTTATATTCTCACTTAATAGAATTTGGGTTGACTTACAGGTAAATTTACATGAGAAAATAATTTATAATTATCTTATAATTTAAGATAAATAACCACAAAATTTAAAGATCATAGCATTCATTCAGAATTAGGCAATTTTGGGACACAAGCAATGAAATCAGCCATTTTTTTCATGGAAAAATGTGACCGTTATAGAGTTTTGCATTTAGAATATCAGAAAACATACATATTCATTATCAAAAATAAGTTTTCTTGGATTTATATTCAAGGAGAATTTGTCACGTGGATCTCTATAAATGTAATCACATGATGTCCAAATTGTTAATAATGTTAGCATATATAAATGGGCAAAATAATTTCATGTAAATGCTAATTTGGATAAATTAAAATTGTTTTTTTGATGAGATAGAACATACTGTTTTTACTCACATGTAGAAATATCTCAAGGCTTAAAACACTTCTGGGGGGAGAATTTCCTTTTGAAATTTCATTTTAGCACAGTTTCAGAGGAAACAGAGGTCATAATAAATCCCTTTCATTCCAGGAAGAGTCATATTTAGTAAATTATATTTTAGAGCAATAAGTGAAGCCTTAATGTTTCTTCAAAGCTGGTCTCTCTCCAACCCCCAGCATTGCTCAGCCCACATGTGAGAATTCTGCAATTTGCTCAGTTCATCAGGAAAGCGATGAGAATAATAATCAATATTTCTAGTTTTTTTTTAAACTTTTTTTAGTTTTTAAGAAAACATCACTTTGAAGACTAATTTGACTTTCAGGTTTCTAGCAGCCACATGGAAGAGAGAATTTGCACTATTAAACATTTCACATTGTTCATGAGATTAAAAACCCAGTAATATCTTAGGAGATGTTTAAGTGAGATGAAATTCAGTGAAAGGAAAGATCTGTGTTTTCTGCGCTTTTTCATCCTATGGTCTTTTAGAAATAAGTGTCGTGAATGAAAAGATAATAAGCAGTATTTACCATGTAGGAAGAAATCTGAATGGCATAGTACAAACTGAATATGTTGAAGTTTTAAAATATACATATTTGAATCTACATGCCTTCAATGTGTCTAGTAAGGTTTAGAGTGAGCTTTTCCTGAGTAGTTAGTTTTTGAAGATTAGAACATCTTAGTTTTTGAAGATTAAAAACAAGTTAGAGGGCGGCACCTGTGGCTCAGTGAGTAGGGTGCCGGCCCCATATACCGAGGGTGGCAGGTTCAAACCTGGCCCCGGCCAAACTGCATCAAAAAATAGACGGGTGTTGTGGTGGGACCCTGTAGTCCTAGCTACTTGGGAGGCTGAGGCAAGAGAATTGCAACAATTAGGTACACAGCAACACCTAAACCCAGAAGCTGGAGGTTGCTGTGAGCTGTGATTGCACAGCCCTCTAACAAGAGTGACAAAGTGAAACTCTGTCTCTACAAAAAAAAAAAAAAATTAAAAACAAAACAACCAAAAAGAACAAGTTAGGACTTTAAATCTTTCTTGAGATATTGAAATTGAATGAGTTTCTGAGGATCAATTCAGAAACAGTTCCAAACCATCCTCTAAGAATGCCGTAAATCATTTCTGCTTTTGGACTAATTGAACAGCGTGGATCTGGACCCTCATTAACTTGTCTGTAGGAAGAGAAAATTGAGGAGAGAGAGGAAGAGGCTGAGGAGAAGACCTTTAGCCGGTGTTGTCCTGAGCTGCCATTGTTGAAGGACATCCTTTGAGCTAATTTCAGTCCCATAAAAAAAAAAAATCTATTTAGTGATTAGTAACCAATGGATAAGAACAGAAAGCCCAAGTGAATAAAGGCTATAAATATCAATGTCTTTGGGATAACAGCCTGTAAAACTGTCAAAAAGCATTGCTTAAGTGACAAAAGATAGCCTGGAGCTATAAGAAGTGCTAGCTCACTGGGCAATACTCCATATTCATGGGCAGAAGACGTAATTTAGTTTTCTTCAAAAATAGAGATTCTTCTTGAATCCAGTACCTGCCCCCACTTTACTTATTTATTTGTTTTGGATGGTGTCTATTTGTTTTAAATTTACGGTTGGCTGCATTTACTAGAAGTCATGATTCCTGTTTAAAGATGACTGTGTTTCCAAAAGTAGAGCTATGATCACTGAAACTTCTGTTTAGATCCATCAGGATCTACTTATTTGCTAAGAATGTTAAGCCTAACTGGGTTGAGTGGGTGAGTGTGTGTGTGTATATTTGTAAAAGGCAGATGGTTAGGAATTAGATGCTGACAAATGCCTTTCTCTTGTTTTTAAGTTAGCAAAGTTTATAATTCTTAAATATTTCCCCACAAGGGGGAAAAATAAGTAAATAAAAACAGAAGAATGTAATTCTGTATTGTAAATTATTTTGTCATTATAGCACAATATTGAGATTCACTTGGTTGAAGTCTTACCAGCTAGTATGTGGGATTTATTTTTAGAGTTAAAGAAACTTCACCAGGATGAATCCAGTCTTTATTCTAAACTCTTAATTGTTCTATGATAATGATTTTGTGGCATTTGAGTGACAGCGTTAGCATTTTGAATTCTTTGTTGTATAGTTTTACAGTAGATCCTTTAAATCCCAAATGTATGTTTTAGAGCTGTGACTTTAGTATATTTAAAGTGCTGTGGTTCTTTAAGTTAGAGAATTTTATCGAGTTACGGTATTTGCTTTTCAGCGTCCAGGCTGTGAGAACTAAAGGTGTCATTCATTTGAAGGGAGCAGATGTTAAAGGTTCTTGCCCCTGCCTCCCTAATCCCAAACACCCTTGAAGAAGAGAAATGTTCTGTTACCCAAATAGGCATCTTTCTGATGGTGAGAAAAGGCGGTAAAAGGCAGTAAATCTGCCTTCTCATTATGAAGTGCAACAATAGATTGATTTATGAAGAAAAGCAACTGTTAGGCTTACATGAGATGTGTGAATGGAAATGCAGGTTCCTTGAGAGCCTTATAGGCAGTGCCATTCCTCCTATTATTGACAGGAATCTAATATTACTAATAGGGAATACATGATTCTAAATGGCATGCTTTTAAGGGATGACATTGAGAACAAAAGAATCCACCTCCTAATGTTTTCACATGAGAACAGTCTTAAATGTGCCTTGGTTTTGCTATTTGAATTCATTTTCATTCAGATAGTGGAGATCTTTTTAAAAATAGTTTTATTTTTATAAACTTTTTGTCCAGACTTAACATTTTAAATAAAAGTAAGTATAAGCATAAGCATATTTAGATGTTAGGCTGTTAATAAGCCGTTTCCTTAATATTATATAATTTTGGTAAACATTATATAAGTAGAGTCTCAACTAGAGCTACAATGAAGATAATTTCAAATTTCTAGAGGGATTATAGGAAGTATTTTGTGTTGAGAAATTGTTTTAAGGATATCTGTGTACACTTTAAAATCTTTTACATAAGTTTTTGTTGCCTCTTCGATAAAGAACTCTGTTATGGTATTTTTGTTTAACATAAAAATTAAACTTTAAAACTCCTAAGTCAATTTGGAGCATAAAATTCCATAAACTGCAAAAAAATATAGATGGTCTCTGAGTAAAGTGTGATGATACCCGTCCTGTATATTTATTACATATCACTTCTGAATTTGAAATCTCTGACAGATTTAAGATTTGAGCAGTTAATTATAGAATTAAAGCTGATAGTTTCCTATAGAGTTGGTATTAAAACTCATTTTTCTCAGTAAACACGTATTCCCACTATATGTACATTTCTAACTTATAATAATATTTTCTGTATTACATATATATGTATATAGAAAGATATCAGAAAGCACATATGAAAATTTAGTGAGTATAGTTTTTATTATTTTCTTTTACTGCTGTGGATTATCTTACACACATCGCTGTATGGATGTATGTGCATACTTACACCCACCGAACTTTAGAGTTCTCTGATCTAGAAGAGAGGAAAGAGCTAAGAGCCCCAAGTGTGTACTTGGAAAATACACAATTAGACATAAACATATTCCTTGCAACTATTAATAATCTCTATTGTTTAAACGGATAATGAGAAAATGTTGCATTTTTGGTGATTAGATAGTTTTAAATCAGTGTTTATTCCCTCAGTGGATTTTGGTAATTTTAGAAGTGAAACCTCCATGAAAATAAGATCTTAGCAAATAAACTCCTAATGCCACTGCCACGGTAATAAATCCATGCTTCACATTTAATGGGGAAAATTCTGTAAGATAGTTCAATGATTAAAATTAATACATCTTTTTGACATTTGTATGTCTATAAAATAATTTTGGTGTCAATCAAATGCTTTGTGAACATTTTAAAGTAATCCAATTTTTAAAAATAGGTTTAAAGTTAATAAGGAAATGCAGTTAAATGTCTTGTCAAGATAATCTCTTCAGATATATCTGTTTTAGTTAATTTCAGTTATTACTTTTATTATTTTCTGAATTCATTCTAATGAAGTTTCTTTAATACTTTCATTAATAATTTTATCACCCTAAATTTAATATTTAAAATCACCCAATTTTAATATTTAAAATTTTATAATCTGATGCTGAAACCTATAGCCACATATAATGTACTTTAAAGAACTTTATTCAACTCTGTTCAATTCAGTGTTGACCTTATAATTGTAGAGAATACACACAGGAATAATTCTGCATTGTTTTAAGTTTCTTGTGCTTTGCACAGATGGTAATTTCACAGGTAACTGAATACGTATTCTGACAACAGTTTCTAGATTTTATTGTAAACTGATGAGCAGTGGTATTTTGATATCCGTTGGTAAGCTCCAGTAACAGTTAATTATGGGGCAGTTCTATCAGGAAACATTTTTCCTTCCTGTTGCTCTTTCATGAGGCATTATAGCTGTAAACTCTCTCACTTATAACTTTTTCTCTACCCACCACCCTCAAAACACACAAAAGAGGAAGGGAAATTAGCTGAAAGATACCTCTCTGGCATTAGAACTAAATGCTGTATTTAATGGCCAGTTGTGAAAGACTTATATCACGTAAGTTTTGCTCAAAGAATGGTATCATGCATATAGGTGATGTGATTGTAAGTGGTCTGTTTCCAAATTATTTCTCATTCCTGAGACTCTTAACAAAGATTCTTCAGCTAGTGATCTCTTAGAGCACATCTGGCACAAACACCAACTTGCAACAACGGGATTTCTTGAAAGAGCACATGCTCTGGCTGCGGTAGTCAGTAGCAACCTTCAAAGTACAACTGGTGATGAGAGATAAAAGACTTGAGGCTCTTCTGCTTAAAAGAGAGGAAGCTGAAAGAAAATTATAGCCATTTCTAAGTGTGGAAAGGGTCTTATGGAGAGATTTATAGACCCTTGTTCCCCAAGGCCATTTCGTTTCCTAATGAGATTTTGTGTTCTCAGTCAGGGAATGGTAAGTCCAAATGACGACAACATATAATAAGAGCAGCGAAGACCAGGGTAATAATAAAGAAAACGAATGCAATTGTAAAAAACAGGGACATCTTAATATAAAGCTGATTATCTTGGCCTCCAGGATGATTTTATAACTGTAAGTTGGACCTACAACAGAATTACGGACTTTTCCCTGTTTTAATAATGGTTGAGAGGGTAATTCTTAGTATCTTTCTCCAAAAAACGATGAGCATAACAATAGCTCTTGGTAATATAAGTTATTGATATTAATATAAGAACCCAAGAGACTAAATATGATTTTAATTTAACATCAAGTTCATTAAAGTTGTCATAATATAAATGGAGGGAGTATGCCCAAAAGAGATGCAGAGCCTTCCTGGGATCACAAATTCGAGTAGCTGTCTTGCAATAAAGGTTGCAGCATCCTAGAGTCTTTTCTCAGTTTCTCCTTGTTTTAAAAGAAAGAGCTGTTAGCAGGATCATTTAAAGCATTAAGTCTGTATTTCTTTTCTATGAGATTTTGTGGGGAAGAGTTAGGAAGAGGAGGTATATCACCTTTGAAGGCAAATAAATGATTGTACTGTGTTGCCTGATGTGTTCATTGGTCCTATTAATCAATGCCCGTGTCAAGAGGATCAGGGCGGTTCACAGGAGAAACTTCCTTGCTTTCCTTTACCAAACTTATTGAACTAGAGAGGTTCCTAGCCAGGATTCATTGTACTTAATTGATTGGACAAATGTTAAAAGCAATTGATTCAGACACATAAAACCCCTGGGATGAAATGTTTTTGTTTTGCCACTGCTTTGCTGTGGGTATGGATCATGAGATGTCCCTTGTAGATAAAGAGATATTCATTCTGTCCTTCACAATGATGTAGAAAACTTTGTTCCCTTGTACTAATGTTAGTATGTTCAGAACACTGGTTTAAATTAAGTATACTTTTTCTAATTTAATAGGTGTAGTAGAAAGAACACTGGTTTGGAAGTCAGAAAAGCTGGTTCTAATTTAGGCAAACATTAACCTAGGTCACTTCATCTCACTATGTTTCAGTTTCCTCATCTGTAACATGGCAATTAAAAATATGTCCTGCTGTCTTGGTCAGTGCAGGCTGCTGTAACAAAATACCATAATCTAGGTGGCTCAAACAATAGGAATTTACTTCTCACAGTTCTGAAGGGTGGGGCGTCCAAGGTCAAAGAGCCTGGTAAGGGCTCCCTTCTCGGCTTGCAAATGGGTGCCTTCTTGCTCTGTATCTTTAACATAGTAAGAGAGAAAGAGAAAGGAAGCAAGTGCTCTGCTGTCTCTTCTCATCAGGTCAATAATCCCATCATGAGGGCCCCCCAGTCATGGCCTCATTTAAATCTAATTATTTCCCAAAGCCCCCATCTTCTAATACTATCACAATGGGCATTAGACTTTAGCATATGAATTTTTGGGTGGGAGAGAGCACAATTCAGACCACAGCATCTGCCTTCCTCATGGGAGAGCAGATGAAATAAGGATATGATAGAGCAACACAAAAGAAGCACAAAGAGTTACTAATATTTGCCCAATCTTATTTTCATATACCAGGTTTTATTATTTTAGCATGTTTTTAAAGTAGTAATATAAAACCAAAGAAATAAATTTTTCTTGTTTAACAATTCACTCTTGCTTTAATCCCCTTTGGGTAACTTAACCCAAGTGTTATTATTTTTCATACTTATTTCTTTGCTTAACTTTGCCCTTAACCTTTTTTTGGCATAACTTGCTATCTCAATATATTACATATTAATAGAAGTTAGTAAAATAGATTTCACTCATATAATGGAGAAAATTTTCCACAATTGTCTATCAGGGACGTCATGACATTTAAAAAAATTAATTGTATATTTAAAATTAAGTGGAGTATTTTCAGTTTCTTATAGGAGAAACCAAATTAGATAGTCTTTTAAGTTTTCTTTTTTTTTTTTTTAATGTTTTTGCTCTAACGTTTGTATGGTTTTTTTTTTTTTTTTCCCTGAAAGAAAGGCTGTCAAGAACCTAGTACTCTGTTCAAATTGAACAGGAAAGTAAATAAAGAATATTACATTTGTATTTTTTCTTTGATTAATACTCATCTTCAAAACAGTCTTTTTGGACATTAGTGTGACAAGGAGAAAATCTTTATTGCACGCTATAGATTTTCCTTTTCTAGATGAGGGAGAAATTTTATATAAAACATAGCAACATATCTGAAATAATTTCTATTTAGTTAGACTGTATTTTTTCCCTTTTCATTGGAAAAAAGTATATATCATTCCCCTCCTTTTTCTTTATTTTGATTGTTTTGAAGATCAAAGTCATTGAAATTGGTTCATAAAAATATTTGCCCATTAGAAAAGACAGAACTTCTGACTTCTCTTACATAAGGAGTAAGTTTGCACCTAATGTAATGGAAAATGCCAATTTATGCAGACTTTGTATGATCTATCTTGACAAGTGCTCTATTTTGAAACACTTCTAGGAGTTGTAAACATGATTTTTTTTTTCTTAGGCAAAAGCAATACTCAGTATAAAATCCATTACAAGATGATTTTACATAGCTATTTAATTGCATTGCAAATCTTAATAGGTCCATTGTTTTAGTCACAAAGATATGTCTTGTTTTAGACAACAAAAGAGTTTGTGACCTATTGTAAATAACAGTAGCAACTAATTGTTGACTAGCTACCATTATAACAGCAGTGAGTTAGGAGTTTTTACTTAAGTATATCAATATATCATAATCACTTCTATATGAGGTTCAGTGCCCTCACACTGAAAAAACTAATGCTTAAGCAATCTTCCCAAAAACATACTAGCAAGTAATAGAATTAGGATTATTAAGCATATATAGGTATAACTCAGATATATTATGGGTTTGGTTCCAAATATTGTAATAAAGCAAGTCTCATGAATTTTTTCCCCTGGTTTCCCAATGCATTTAAAAGTTGTATTTATATTATACTTGTAGTCAATTGATTGTGCAGTAGTGTTTGTCTTAAATGACATGCATATCTCGCAAAACATGCTAATCATCTGAAACTGTAGTGAGTGGTAGAAGGTCCTCTCTCGATATGGGTAGGTACTGACTTATCAGGGTGGTGGTTGTTGAAAGTTGGATGGTTGTGGCAATTTCTAAAAATAAGACATCAGTGAAATTTGCCATATAAATTGGCTTTTCTCTCATGAAAGATTTTTCTGTAGCATGTGATGCTATTGATAACATTTTGCCCACAGAGGAAACTTCTTCCAAAATTGAAATCAGTCCTTTTGAACTATGCTACTGTTTCATCAATTATATTCTTTGTGGTCCTTTCAACAATGTTCACAGCATCTTCACCAAAAATAGATTCCATCTCTAAAAAATGCTTTTTCCCTTGTCCATAAGAAATAATGCATCAGCTGTTCAAGTTTTATAATGAGATTATAGGAATTTAGTCATATTTTCAGTCCCCTCTTCTAATTCTAATTCTCTTGCTATTTCTGCCACATCTGCAGTGACTTTCTCCACGAAAGTTTTGAACCCTCAGCGTCATCCATGAGGGTGGCAATCAACTTCTTCCAAACTCCTGTTCGTGTTGATATTTTGACAACCTCCTATGAATCAGAACTGTTCCTAATGGCATCTAGAATGGTGGATATTTTCCAGAAGATTTTCAATTTACTTTGCTGAGATCCATCAGAAGGATCACTATTTATGGCAGCTATCATCTTACGAAAAGATCAAAATTACTTCTTGATCTATGGGCTGTAGAATGGATGTTGTGTTTGCAGGCATGAAAACAATATCTCTTTACCTCCATTAAATTCTTGGGTGACCAAGTGTGTTGTCAATGAGCAGTAATACATTGAAAGAAGTATTTTTATCCGAGCAATAGGTCTCAACAGTGGGCTTAACCTATTCAGCAAACCATGGTGTAAACAGATGTGCTGTCATCTAGGCTTTGTTATTCCGTTTCTAGAGCACAGGCGGAGTAGAGTTAGCATAATTCTTATGGGCCTTGGGATTTTCAGAATGGTAAATAAATACTGGTTTCAACTTCAAGTCAGTGACTTGAAGTCAGTAGCCCCTAAAGAGAGTCAGCCTGCCTTTGAAGCTTTGAAATCTAGCACTGATTTTTCCTCTCTAGTTAGGAAAGTCCTAGATGGTATATCTTCTTCCAGTAGAAGGCTATTTTTTCTACATTGAAATCTTTAGTCACTTTCATCAATGATCTTAGATCTTCTGGGCGATCTGCTGCAGCTTCTGTATCAGCACTTGCTTCTCCACCTTGCATTTTTATATTATGCAATCAGTTTCTTTCCTTAAATTTCATGAACCAACCTGTGGTAGTTTCAGATTTCTGCAACATCCTCACTTCTCTCAGCCTTCACAGAATTGAAGGGAGAGCCTTGCTCTGGCTTAGGCTTAAAGGAATGTTGTGGCTGGTTTGATCTTCTGTCCAGACTGCTACAACTTTCTGCACATCAACAACAAGGCAGTTTCGCTTTCTTATCATTCATGTGTTCACTAGAGTAGCACTTTTTAATTTCCTTCAAGCATTTTTCCTTTGCTTTTATAATTTGGCTGTTGGTCACGAGAGGCCTGGCTTTCTGCCTATCTCCGCTTTCAACATGCCTTCCCCACTAAGCTTAATCATTTCTAGCTTTTGATTTAAAATGAGAGACGCACAGCGTTTCCTTTCACTTGAACACTTCGGAGCCCATTGTCGACTTATTAACTGGCCTCCTTTCCCTATCTCAGGGAAGAGAGAGTCCTAAGGAGAAGGAGAGAGAACAGAGAACGCCTGGTCTGTGAAGTATTTAGAACACATGTGTTTATCAGTTAAGTTCACCATCTTATATGAGAGAGGTTCCTGGTGCCCTGAAAAAGACACAATAGTAACATCAAAGATCACAGCACACATCATCATTAACAGACATAATAATAATGAAAAAATATGAAATACTGTGAGAAGTACCAATATGTGACACAGATACAAAGTGAGCACACAGTGTTGCCTCTGATAGATTTGGTCCATACAGGGTTGCCACAAACCCTCGGTTTATAAAAGACACAATATCTGCACAGCACAGTCAAGTGCAACACAATGAAATGACATATGCCTGCATTTTCATCGCTGTGGAGCTTTATCACTGAACGAAACTCCATGGCTAGTACTTGATTACCCACCCAGTAGGTCAGCCAAACGTGGTTAGGGCATCAGTAAGAAGAAGCAAAACTTTTTTTTTAGGGAGGAGAATTTTGATATTTAAAATATAAAACACTAGCAAGGAAAAAAAAATAAGAACCTTTTGGATTGCCTTACTCTTAATTGTTGGTTTAGTATTCATGCATAGCAAGCTTATACACATGTACACAAACACATATTTCAAATGCTTCTTAGGAGATGGAGTAAGGAAAAGAGGATGCTGTATCTTTAAATCCTTGAAGCCTGCAAAGTCCTTAATCTAGTCCTGTTTTGGGTGAATTTTCTCTTTATAAAGCAGATAACCTTCTGTAGTTTATATAACCATCCTTGACTTGTGCTTTAGGAGGGTAAGTCTGATTTTTTTTAACAAATAAAATACATCACTTAAGGTGAGCTGTTGTTCTGTTGGCTGGACTTGATGAAATATAAGGCATTGCCAGCCTCCTGTACTGGCAGAATGGCTGTCTGAGTAGTTAACATTCAGGAGAATTCTGTACCAGTCAGCTTACGTTAGTTCAAGGTCTGTCACGAGCCGGTTGTACGTGCACTTCATAAATGTTGGTTTTGTTGACCGGTTCTGTCAGGGTGCTTTCTTGCAAAGTGCTTTGAAAAGCATGGAGGGATGCTGCTTCTGGATAAATGAATACATTTCCAATTTTTCTCACTATGTACACTCTTGTGCTTCCTTACATTTAAAATTCTTTCCTAAACCTAAAGGGTTGTTTTGCATTTAGAGGACAAAAACCCTGACTGACCTAGAATCAGTGGCCTCAAGCTGGAACTTTCATCAATATCCTTTGTTGAGTTTTTTATAAATATGTCTGGATCTCCACTTCACACCTATGAAATCAGAATCTCCTCGTGTATAGACTTCTGCCTACTGATTTTTGATGAATATCTATCATTATTGATCTCCGGGTCTTCAGTCAGTGGTTCTCAAAAATACGATTGGTCTCTGAACCCCCAGCTTCAACACCACCTGTAAAAATCCAGAATCTGTACCTCCCACCCCTCAACATCTTTGACTACTGAATCAGGGACTCCTGGGTAGGGCAGCGATTTGTATCTTAACAGGTCCTTGAAATTCACTACTAAGGGTCATTTTTAGAAGTTCCATCAGGTCTCAAATGCCTATCAAAAGCTTCCAAAACATTGCTTTGCTGCCCGCCATTCAACACTTTATCCTTTTTTGTCCAGCTCTTTTGCTTTGAGCTTTCTATTTAACATCCTTATAGAATTATGGTGTCTTCTACTGTATCTCAAATGCTTTGTGGTAGAGGCAGGCCTTTAGTCATTAAATATTGAATAAAAGGCCTTTCCTCTCGTATTATATTCTTTACTGTTTATCTGTTTTCTGATGATTAGCAACTATGGAATTATTAACTTTGTTTTAGGTAAGAAACTAAAAGAAGGCTGCCTCCACATTTGATTCTGTAAGAGAATGAGCATGATGCTTGAGAGAGTTAGGTCAAGTTCACTGTGAAGTAGTTGGAGAGTTGGCCACTGTCCTCTCCTGTCATCCTAGTTAGTGTCACTCTCAGCAGATAGCTCTGGCATGATGTGTGCAGCTCAGCCGGGATGGGGAATCAGAACTTTCTCTGCCTACTGTAAGTAAACCTCATTTTTGGCTTCCAAATGGTTTCCAGAGCTATCAAAATAATACCATTTGCAGGCATTTTTCATGACCGAAAAGAGCAACTTAGAGAGGAACACCCTGTAAGCCCTGGGAGGAATGTTTTACAGATGGGTATTCCACATAAATACTAACTGGAAACTCTTTTAGTTATGTAAGTCACCATTAGGGCTTAGCAGTGGAAGCCACTTGACAGAGAAGAAGAGCACCTCAGGCATTTGCTCTTGTAAAGCACCTGTTCTTCGTGGACCACAAACAGGGATGTGCAAGACATGGTGCTGCCATTCTCAAGTAAATCTTGCAGTGGTCGAGGGTTGGTGGGCCACCTGCTGCTCATTAGAGACCCCATCTGGCTCTCTTCCTGCAGAGTGAGTGGTAGATTGTTGACACCTGTTTTCCCATCCAGCCTGAGGATGTGAAGTGTCCATTAGGAATGCCTGAAAGTGTTTCCTTGTGTTGGGGTTGGCGGAGTTTGGTGCTACTTAGGGAAAAAGGGATGGGAGACAAAAAATAAAGCTGAACTGAGGTTCTCATCATCATTTAGTGGTTTCTGATTGTATTTTTGTCCTCCAACTTGGTTACCCATTGAATGAAGTAAAAAGATGTGTCCTATACATGGCAAGACTTCACCTCACATATTTCTCAAATAACATGAATATGCACTTGAAACTGTAAGCACATTAGAGATGGGACAGTAGTCCACTCTCACAACTAAATCTGTTAGCATTATTCACTTATTTTAAAATAAAATTGGCCTTAAATATGTAAAATTCAAGTGTATTGGTCATATGATCAAGTCTTTGCATACTCTGTCAATCTGTCCACTATGCCTATCCTTTATCTGCTATGAAGTCTCTCATAAAAACTGGTAGATGGTGGAACAGAGAATCTAATGTGCCGTTAGTCACAGATACAGAATACCTGCTGTATGCAATGCATTGTGCTGAGTATGAGCGGGTAACGAAGTATAAGACAGACTCCTGCCTTTTCCCTTGCTGGCAGCTGTGGTCTGTGTGGAGGAGGAGGGACTCGGTCCTGCAGCATCCTTAATAAGCAGACAGGTGATTCATCCAGGACATTGTGAGTGGATTTAGAGAAGGAAGATCTAAGCTGGGTGTGTCAAAGAGGATATAGAACTTGTTCTGGGTATTGCAGGATGAAGAGAATTCTGTGACAGCAAGAGATTGAGATGTGTATGACACTCTTTTCCTGCCATTGATAGACTGTGGAATTAAAGGGAATTTTTTAAAATGGCAACACTTCCCCTTGACTCATTTGTGGGACTTGGCTAGGTATCATCACAGACATTGGCCTCCACTTGTGAACTGTGAATGAATGGGGTTAGAGTTGGGTCATGGCCTTGGACCAGAGTGAAATTAACTGGCTCATAATGTGATTGAACTAATGACCTTGGCCTCATTACTACTATGTTTTAACCAGTTGAGTCAATCAAACATTGCAGAAAGAGCAATCAAGGTATCTCTTCGGAAGAGGAGATCTGAATAGCAGTAAACATAGGAAATCAAAGCCAACTCCTTTTCTTGGTGTATCACTCAGGTGCTTATCTCATCACCCTTGGTTTATATACTTGTTTCTACTTCTAATAAAAATAAGGTGGCAGAACAAGAAGGACAACATATATCCTATGTTAGTATTTTGACTTAATGAAAATATGTAGTTATTTTTGCAAAGATGGTTTGAGCAACAGCAATCAATTGTCTTTAATTTTAGGGGTGTAGTGACCCATAAATTTATTAATGATAACTTTTCTTTTCTTCTTTAAAGTCTGAACAACCCAGTCCTGCCAGCTCCAGCTCCAGCTCCAGCTCCAGCTTCACACCATCCCAGACCAGGCAACAAGGTATCAACATACCAGGAAACTCTGAGATATTTTTCCCATAAAACTTCTTATGGGTTGATTTATGACCTATCTTCTGCTATTTTATTATTTGAATGATAACTTGGCTTTTATGCAGTTGTGTTTATTTCCCTTAGGAATACACTTGAGTATTTTTCTGATATGTGAGGCTAGGCTCTAGAAATTTCCCCTTCTCCAATCCCTGCCATCAGATTCCCATTTTACAAAGGGATTATAGACATGACCCATCTCAGGGAGTTCCCAAAGGAAATACAATAGCAAAAGCTGGACTTACGAGGCTCTGACATAGAGGAATAAGTTTTTTAGTCTTCCTCGTGGACATCTTTCACTTTATATACTTTTCTACAGATTAATAGAATGTTAACTGGCTGTCTTTTAAATGTTTTTCCCTCTATTCATGGTCAAGTGTTAACTTTAACTCAGAATAAAGAAATTTAAAGTAGAACACTTAATTAACTACATTAATATTTCCATTTTAGTGTACATGGAAAATCATCAAATGTAGGCTTTTCTTTTTTTTAACATGAATAATGAGTTAGTATTAAAGAATAATTTTTTTTTAGCATATTGAACATCACCTTTTTCATTGACTGCACTGAATTCCTGAAGGTCTTGTATGTTTTCAAAGGGATTTAAATTGTGTGTGTTTGGACTAAGGCTAAGCTTCCAGGAAAAAAATAAAACAAAGGACAGTAATTGTTTTGCCTATTCAGAGGTCTTGTTCCACTGACTTCCAAAGAAATAAGCCTACTACAAAAGCAAAGAAATTTGAGTTTTGCAGAATGCGAGCTTGCAGGGAGTCAATACTTATTTTAGCATTGAGTTAGTGATAGATTAGACTTTAGGAATTGCCTAATCCACAATGAAAGTGCCTTTCTCATTCTCTTGATTGCCTTTCCAATCTTTCTAAGATTAAAAATATCCATTTGGTTTTCAACACATTTAGCACAGTACAGGGAAAATTAGCCACACTAATGAGTTTTTATATGTGTTTTTTCAGCTTTGTCTTTTCCTAGAATAAAATTAGTTATGGCTGGACCTTTTCCTTCTAATACTGGACACTGTCTTGAATTTTCTGGGCACTTGATTTATTATAGTCTGATTTATGTTAATACATACTGGTAATTTGCCAGGCATTTCTTAAAAAGTAGAATGGAAATTAGCTGTTTAAAATTGTTGCAACAGGACCTTATGTCCAAGATCAATATGAAGATCAGAGATAGGACATTACACCATGGAACTGAAATACTTTATAATCTGAACTTGACTGAAATGCTTGCTTGACCTGAAATTGACCTTGAAATAAAAGGAACAGCTAAACCTTAATAGATCAAAAACTACCACACAAAGGCTGCATTGCCAAGAACAAGTTACAACCACAGTGATTTATTAATCTCAACTTTTCAATACATGGATTAACGTAACAAAACATTCAATTTACTAATAGATGTTTCTTTTTCTTTTTAGATGTAATTTTTATTAGGGAAGAAAAATACACAGAAAAAACTTCCTAGAAAATAGAGAATCTTTAATGAACGTTTGGGAAATCTATTATGAAAACAATTGCATTTTAGCAGAGGTTGCCTTCCAGAAACTGTACGAAATTTGTCTTATAAATTGTATAAATATATATGATTATTTTCACTCCTATTCAGTGCTTATGAGAATTCCCCTGTGTTTAATGTGGCTAAGTGTATTTGAATAGTGTGCTTGATTGCCTGTGCTTCACTGTCATGACTTAGGTCCTTTAAGGTCTATAATGAAAGATCTGCATTCTGATGATAACGAAGAGGAATCAGATGAGGCTGAGGATAATGACAATGACTCTGAAATGGAGAGACCTGTAAATAGAGGAGGCAGTCGGAGTCGCAGGTGAGTGTCTTGGCAGGAAAGAGGTGCCTGGGATGGAATGAAATCTTTTCACTAGACCTTCAAGTATAATCACAGCAAAAGTGAGAGATACCAAAATGGCGACCGTAGACGCCAACATTCATTTGAAGCTGGGGCACCTTAGCATGCTTACACTTCTCTTTACAGGGAAACTATTTTTCCTTTTCCTCAGAAAGAAGAGGTTTTTCCTCTAAAAATTTTACAAGAAAAAGTGATAGCAGCAATCCTTGTTCTTCAAAGTACATGCCAAGTGGCCAGACTGACTATTGAAATAAAAATCTGTTTTCATTTGAATAGTTTGTGTAGATCTACTGCTGTAGATGGTCTCAGAATTTGAAGAAATTTTTGTTTGCCGTCAGAAATACATAAGTGGCTCTAGTGAATTATGTGTGACCTAATAGGATCACCTGTGTGTGTTTTCCAGCAAATAAATTCCTTGTAAGTGTGCTGACAATTAGGTTCCTTAAGTAGCTTTAATGCTGTGAGGCATAATTCCACATTATAAGATGGTAATTCATGTCACTTATAATTAACAGTCAACTTGAAATTGCCTTGAGGATTTTATTTCTTTATCGTGAGGAAAACAAATGGGCATGCTCACTTTAATTTGTTTGGAGTAGAAAAAAATGAATCTACTTGAACTTAAAATCTAATTACATTTACAGTATTATATATTCCATTAAATGTTTTCCCATTATCTGTAACTGTACAGAATGCCTTAAAATTCCTAAAAAAAAATGCAGTATTCACCCAAACTGGACAGACCATCTGCTTCCTAATTGGCAGTTCCTTAGCGTCCTTTGAGAAGGGCTTCCTTGGGGTATGAGCCCTGTCACATCTCTTAGTGACTCTTTCTTATGGCCCCACTCAATACTTCTTTCTCTACCTTGTCTCCTAAACTCGCCTGCCAATACTGCTTTTAAAAATTGGAGGAAATAAGGAAACTTATGGCCTCGGCCTTGTAACATTCCTCTTTAGAAGTCTTTCATCTGACAAGAAGGAAACTAGCAAGGCAAAAAGACCTCAGTGGACTGAAACTGGGAGTATGTAACTTATTTATATCAACCAAAATCCTGCCCACTGCCTGCTCTCAAATGTAGTTGATGGAAACTATACAAGCTATTTAGATAATTCCCCAAGTTATTGTTTAGAAAAATCTGGATATTCTGTGATTAGCCACTGCCCACCCACTTACTGTCCTGTCTCCCCGGGGGCGGTGTGTTCAGATCACATAGGTTTGTGAGTTGTCTGATGTAGGTACATATTGTTGCACACGGTTTTCTTTTTCTCTGCCTGACATGTGTGTGCTGTTGGCAAGACAGCGCCAATGTAACATTTGATCTTCAGTGCACTTGTGAAGTCTCAACTGTTTAATCAGTTTAAATACTTAGCCTTCCACTTCAGTCGAGAAGCAGTTTAAAGCAGCGCTTCAACTGAACACTTCATTAATGTAATTTAGTTAAGAAAAACAAGTTCCATCAGTTTTTGCTAAAAGAATTTCCCCGTGTATCCCTTTCATTTCCTGTCTTGTATCTTATCTATCTGAATATATTAGAGAGCTAAAATGTGATTGCCTGTTCAGAGTGAAGGAAAAACTATCCTGATTTCTAAAGCATTTTCTGTTTCTGTGAAACATGTTACATTAGGTTACCTATAACAAGAGAGAGGGAGTGAACATGGAGGGCATGCAATAAAGAAATATCTCCTGCTCTGGGTGGTACCTTGTGGCTCAAAGGAGTAAGACCCCGGCCCCATATACGGAAGGTGGTGGGTTCAAACACAGCCCCAGCCAAAAACTGCAAAAAAAGAAAAAAGAAATATCTCCTGCTCTGGCTAAAAGAAAATTTATTTTTTTTCCTTAAAAGAAAAAGGGGAGGAGGTGGTATTTTTATTGTCTTTAGTTGTTGAATGATGTCATTATATTTTTCTAAACCAGTTATCCCACACGTTTGTGTTTCTACAGTATATTTCCAATAAATTGAGAACTAGAGACAGCCTTTACTCTTGACAGCAGAAAGGATTTGTGGTAGTTCTAGCATGCCCATGTCCCATGTCCCATCCTCAGTCACTCAGCTGTCAGTGGTGCAGGGCTGTTGCCCACATTCTTCATATCAGTTGCTTCCACTTCTGCAGCCTGCATTATAGCCATATTTATACTTTTTTTTTCATCTGTAGCAAAGAGGCCAGGGAAAAGGAAAATAAGAGTAGTCATCTACAAACTAATTTTTCTGACTTTCCGTAAGCTTGAGTACTGTGCTTGCTGACAGTAGGTGGGTACAGCTGGAGAAGGGAGATAAATGAATAAATAACACCAGTAACGTATAGTGACTGAACACAAGCTTGGACTTGAATCCTGGAGCCACTGCTTCTACCTCTGTGACCCTAGATAAGTAAGTGAACCAGTCTCATTTACTCAACTGTGAAGTAAGAGGTCATGAAGACAGAAATGGCAGGTAAAGCATTTGACACAGTTCTAGAAACAAAGTAAGTGCCAATACATGTTAGCAGTTGTGAGGTAAGATGAACTTTCTAGTGGTTAATGTTTGGAATCCTTACTTTACATGCCTATCTATCTCCATGGATAGTTCAAGAATCGTCCGTTTGAAGTGATGCGTATGGCTTCTCTCTGTTTCTTTTCAGAGTTAGCTTAAGTGATGGCAGTGACAGTGAAAGCAGTTCTGCTTCTTCACCCCTACATCATGAACCTCCACCACCCCTATTAAAAACCAACAACAACCAGGTAAACTGTCAGGTTTGCATCTTTTTTTTTTGACTGTGAGAGCTTGATGTAATCATTTTTACAAAGTATGCAAAACTTTCTATCCCTTAATTTTTAAACAAAGTCCTTCTTGAGGCCAAATACACGAGAAGCCACAACCTCAGGAATAAAACATATAGTTCAGGTCTAAGGACTTCTCTTGTCACAAGAAGATGAGTATGTTCCATTGGATGAGTTTATTAAGCAGATGCAAGAAGGGATGGTCACAAAAACGTTGTCCATACTCCTGATTTCTATACAACTTTATACCTCAGCAGTAAGTAGATGACTTAACTGGAAAGAATATGAACTGTGGGGCTGGTAGAAAGCTCGATTCTTTACTACTGGTAATATGCTGGTGGGAAATAACTTTAAACTTCTGATTGTGACATTAGCACCTATGTGGCAGGTTATCAGGAAGATGAAATATGATATGTGCAAATAGCATTAGGCAGTGCACAGCCCCTGCTCGGCACTCAGTGGACAGTAGATGTTTCTTATTATAGGTGCTTTGCTTCTCTTTTCTTGTCTAAGAAAAAAGTATTGTCACTTAAGATTGCAAAGAATAATTAATAAAAGGCAGAGAAAGTAATGGTCATTGTCATTGTTATAAATTGAGCTAAAGGAAAGCTTAATTTGACAGTCAACTCAAAATATTTGGATACAGTCTAGGGAGCATTTTGAAGGCTATGAGGTAGAGCTCCTATTAAACAAATAAATAAGATTAGGATATTTTCATTGCCTACTAAAGTAAACTGTTTTCAAGTATCATGAATATTGTAAAAAGTCTCATTGTGCATTGAGTTGATACTCTCATTACATTTAAGTTTTTCTTATCTTTCCATTTAGACAGACCTCTGCAATAATTGCTTGATTCAAGTTACTGTATGAATATTAACTTGAAGATTAAAGAACTGTGTTTTTGTTGAAAATTTTTAGCACAGGCATCCTATAATTTTAAATGGTCTTGCCCTTAAATTTGTGGTCTTTGTTTTTTACTTGGAAAACGTTATTTTATAGCTGAAGACATTTTCTTTTTACACTTAGTGTAAAGAATGAGCACAGATCTCTTAAACTGTGTAAATGAGAAATTTTAAGTTTGATGAATAACGTAAATCCTCCATTTTCAAGCAGGAATGATGCCGGTGCTCTTTACTGTACCAGTTACAGTCAGTTGCAGTTTCTTTGTGTCCTACCTAGGAATGGAGCCCAACCTGGTCACTTCTTATTCCATACCTGGCTCCTGGCTGACCCTGCTCCTCCCTTCTCCCAGGGCCAGCCCACCTTCCAGTGGCCCAGCCACCCTCACCTCTGAATTATCCCCCCGCCACAAGGGGCAAGTAACGAGAGGAAGGACATGAACATCATAGGCCATGAGATGAGAGGGACACTGGGCTGGCTAACCAGACAGTCTGGGGTCCTTTTGTAAATTTGTGCTTCCATAAATGCTGGCCAAAGAATAGAATTTGAGCCTTGACTGTATTTTTTATCCTATTTAAACCTATTTAGGCTCAATTTCTACCTCTGGTATGTGGTGTAATTTAGGGTCCTTCGTGGGCAGCAGCAGCGGTGGTAGTTTCTGGGAAGGATGGGTGTGCTTTTTTGCCCCTCAGCATCTCCAAAGGCTGGAATTGCTGAGGAGACGCAGCTTCAGCAAGCACACACCTTGCCCTTCAAACCTGAGAGCTGCGCTTAAACCCTTCCTGAATGGGCAGTCTGGAGCTGACCCTGGCTGGCTTTAGGGACAGGGTTTAAGATTCTTTGTGACTGTTTTTTACCTGTCTAGCAAAGCAAAACCAAAAACAAATAGTAGTATCATTTATCTGGAGAGGGTAAAAATCATTTTATCTGATTAAACAGCACATTAGTGCTTCCTTGGCATGTCTGTTCGACAAATGTAGCTCTAGGCATGTGAGTCCTTGACCTGCCAGTAATGTTCCCTCATGTGTCTCTTTCTCCATGTACCTATAAGCATAGTGAGACATGTATACTCTTCCACATTTAGCTAGTCTGCGGTAGGAAATACATGTACCACAGGAGTGCTTGCCTCATTGGAGCTATGCCTTAGAGCTGAGAAGGCAAAAAAAGATTTTTAAAACATTTAGTACTGATTTTGTACCCTCTCAAATCACCTGCAGTGGCAGAAGTGATGCTGCCTCTGTAAGTCTGTGCTCTGGGACTTAAAAAGAAAGTAACATGACTAGTGTTTCTTAGTTTTCCATGCTGATGGTGTAATATAGTAAACATTTATTAAAAATTTAAAAATTCCTTACATTTCAGTCTAGAACATGTTGTTAGACTTATATTTGAATGTGTGTGTATATGTGTAAGAGAAAAGGAGGGAGGGAGGAGGTGGAGGCAGTGGGAAAAAGAGAGAATATGAATTCAAAATTTTACATCAAACAAAATAGATGAAATCATACTGGACTGGCCTAATGCCAAAATGGGAAGACTTGAGTTTCCTTATTTCATCCCCTTTGGCTGTTCTGTACTTGAAAATTGATAATGATCTCTCAAGCTTCTGTAAAGTACCAGCAAAACTGAATAGTCTGTTGCCTTTTGTCAAATCTTCTGGGTACTAAAGAAGAGGGAAAGTGCTAATTGACTCAAACATTTTCTAACTGCTGAAAAAAAGTGAACAGAGAGAGCCACACATCAACAAAGCAAGTAATTAACCCGAGTACTTCATTAACATGAAAGATCTATCAGTGGAGGACCCAGCAGTAGAGAACCCGTCTGCTAATAATTGAGTTGTCATTTTTCACAAAGGGATACAGAAAAATAAAATCTTGAAAGTTTGATTCTCATGCCATATCCTCAGATTAAGGACAAAAGTGCTGCATATCACAGTTCTTCTATTTTCAGAGACTACTGTACCTATAAATGGCGTGTCTAGGAAGACAGGTGGCTGTTTCCCTTGGAACTACTTAATAGAAAATAATAAAAAATGTTTTTGCACCATTTTAACCAGAGATTTTTTTTTTTCACTCCAATCCTCCCTTATGTGAATTTCAACAAATTCAATAAATTTCAACAAATTTTAACAAAAACAAAATACTGGGTCTTTTTAGACAGAAGTACTACAGGGAGGGGAAAAGGGGATTTGAAGGAAGGAAGTGATCCATTGGACCTGGGTTACTATTCAGAATATCATAAATCACCTATTAGCCTGCAAGGCATGTTGAATGAAATTAAAAAGAGTCTATCCAGTTAAACTGGTTTGAAACAAGCCTGTGGAAGGCAAGGTGTTGTACTTTTATATTCTGGAGTCGTTTTCCTAAAGATAAGAAATGATCATAAATAAAACAATTGTCTTCAGTAGGGCTCAGTGCTCTCAGAATGAGGTTTTGACAAAGCTGTTTATTTTGGAGCAGGGAGAGATCAAAGAAAGAAGATTAACTGAGCCCTCTCTGGGCAACCACTCAGTAACTTGAGGCGGGTCACTGACACCCGGAGCTTTTGTTCCTGCCACTGCAGCTTCAGAAGAAAGAAACTAGGATTTCAGTGTATTTTGGCCTTCTGTGCTGTAGCACTTATGGAATGTGTGGTACTTAAGCGCCCAAATGTTCTATTTTCTCCTTTGAAGAGAAGGTGGCAGAACTCTCTAAACCTAGTTAGCACGGTTCCACTGCAGGCACAGAGTCCTCGCCCCCTTCGACACCCAGAGTGCAGCTCCTTGGGGGATGGGGCTGTGGGAGGGGGTGGGATAGGATGGGAACAGAATTCAGCTCTCTCAGGCACGAGGCACTGTTTTTTCCCCTGTGCTTGCCAGAAATCTCCGCAGTGTCTGTTGCCCAGCCCCGGTGTCTGAGTTGGCGAGGAGTGCCATCTACTGACCTACTTACTTCTAGGTCTCAGAGTGCTGATTTTTCCCTTGAGGTCTCATTTCCAACAATAGAGAGGAGGAAATTCTGAATGTAGTAGAGTGTTTGGTTTCCTTTACAGTGGGCATGTTAAAAATGATTGCCTTGTCTCTGCTATTAAGTAATCTCTTTGTATTGCCAGAAGTAGTGTATTTTTAAGTTAGCCTGGTCAAATTGGTCATGTGGTTATCTTAATGTTAAAAATGAAGAAATAAGTGCGATTCTCAGGAAAGACTGTTAGAAGGACACTTCTTACCCACGCATTATTCAAAGAAGAATATAGAAAAATTTAGGATTGTTTGTTTTTTGCCAGAAGGTATCCTCAACAAGTAAAATGCTTATTACTAGCATAAAAATTTAAAGCCAAATGGGGATCTGGGTATTACCTTGTTTCTTTCTCTTGCTTTATCTTTGGAGGCCTCAGTATTAAAACACAAGGCTACTACCTGAACTCAGGCTTCTAAACCTAATCAGCACTCTTACCACTACAAATTAAAAGTGGACTCATTCTTAAATCTTTTTTATGTTATGGAATATGGTAGATCTGTGAACAGAACTGTGATTTACTTAGGGCAGAGAACAGGTAGAGAGAAGAATAGTGGAAATATGAGACTTAAGTAAGTCCTTCTTAGACATTTTCCTCCTTTAATATCAGTCTCCAATTAATATTAGTTTCCAGTTATAACAGCCTACTTGCTAGTTAATTGTAATAAAAGAGACAAATTACTTTGCTTTTTATGTTTATACAGATTTATAAACAATCATCATTAATAAATTTTGTGGTTCTCAGCTTTTACAAGTGAGGGCTGTTTAAAAATTTTCTCCTCATAATTCTAAATTTTGAAGACCCCGTCAAAGATGCCAGCTGCATTTGTATTAAATAATAATTTATTTCTCCTTGTTATTAATTAGAAACGCAGCTGCCCACCAAAGCTTTGGAATGGTATACAGAACTACTATTCATAACTTAGTTTGTAACTGTGCGGATAAAAGGAAAGGCACTTGGTGTTTTACTCTGGGTAAACACATCTTGAAACACAGAAGCTAGTCCTGTGACTCTACTTCTTGAGTGGGAAGATCCAAAATTGGGAGCAACCAGTGTATCTCCGGGCCATCTTCATTCCCAAAGCTGAATCAACTCGGTGGTTATGATGAGTAACTGATAGAATCTGAAAGTAGGGTACTAAAAAGGGCATTTGAGTGTGAACGTTTATCATCGCCAGCATTCTGAGTACTGGTAGTCATGCTGAAACAGCAGAATGAATAGGAAAAACTTCTTGCCAGAGGGGACTATCATTTCAGAATAACTCAGCTGCTGTACATATGGTGAGAGTGTCTTCGCAAAAGAGGAGCAGCCTTGGAAGCTTAGATCAGTTTCCTTATCATCAACTTTTTTTTTTTTTTTAACTTTCTACTGTTCTGACTCAGCATTTCAGATACAAGTAATTTATTTTTCGAGAGGAAGTAACATTAGAAGAGAAGAAAGAAAATGTAGGGGGGAGAAATGCTATTTTCGGAAGTGGTGTTATTGTATAACATTTCATTCAGTGAGTGCCTTTGTTTATGTGGCTGGTTAGCTAAGAGGTGCTTGAAATAAAATTTAACACAGTGTTCTCTTTGATCCCTAGATTCTTGAAGTGAAAAGTCCAATAAAGCAGAGCAAATCAGATAAGCAAATAAAGAATGGTGAATGTGACAAGGTAGGTTTCCTGTCTGTTACTAGGTAAGCTGTGACACTGGCAACTCTTCCATCTCTCTCTTCCCCTTGAGCATCCTTGCTGGCTCTCTCATTTTCTTCATCAGAAGTGCTCCAAGTGTCCAGATGATGAGCACTTAATCCCTGTGCTTTGTAGGTTATTTTCCATGTGTTGCTTGTATCTTCAGTTTAAGCTTGTCCTTATGCCATCACTTGCCATGATGCTCCTTTGCCAAGGGCTTTCAGGCACATTAAATTGGGAGGTAAGAGAATTGCCGTAGAGATAGTGGGTGAGGAATCTCAGATGGAGGGGAGCAAAATGTAGGATCCTAGTGCTTTCCCAGAGTGTGCATCGTGGATCTGAAATCTGACTACAAGACCTGGTAGGAGTTAAGCCACCTGGTATAGGTACAGCCCTAACAAGCTTTGCAGGGTCAGGGCAGACCTCTCAAATGCTTCACAGATTTTGTCTTTGGCTTGTTTGCAAAGGCTGCTGTGGACACCCATGCAGTTACACAAACGGAGACTCATGAGTTTGAGCATATGGAATGAGAGGTGCCCTTCTGCCCTTTCAGAACATCTCTTGGTAAACCAGATGTTAATTTAGATAGGGATCGTTGTTTTTCATAAGACTTTCTCCTGTTCTTCTGTCACTTGCTGGCATTGTTCACTTGCCAATGGTATGGTGTGGTATGACCAGGAAGCCTCTTTTTTTCTTTTCTATGAATTTTCCCTGATGTGATCAGTAATGTGCATTGATGTTTCCATGTTCAAAGTTAGCCCTTTCTTCTCTTAGTCAAAAAACTTTTGAGATCGACGAATAAAAACATGAAGGTAGCTTGTGATAACATGTTTAAAGTCACAGTTTAGCATTGAACCTCCTATTCTTCAAGGAGACATTGTTGGGGAAAGGTGAATCTACTCACTTGAATTTTGTTATGAGCAAGTAACTTGAAGAATTGCCACACCCTCCCCATCCCCTAAAAGGGGGGGTAATGTTTGATCCAGGAGAGATGAGGTCTACAGAGGCCTTTGGGCGCTGAGCCCCCAAGCCTGGGATAGCTCGGTAGAAGGAGGAATCAACTGTGGTTCATTCTTATGTATTTATTTGTTTTTGAACTGCTTCTTAAAGTGCTTCTTCTTTGGGGGGGGGGTACTCTTCTCTTTCAGGCATACCTAGATGAACTGGTAGAGCTTCACAGAAGGTTAATGACACTGAGGGAAAGACACATTCTGCAGCAGGTGAGAAATACTTTTTATCACAACCCAGAAGCCTCAAGGCCTACTTTGTCCTACGGTAGTATGATAGTACCTGGAGCCTCACACTATCAGAATTGGGCTAATGCCACCCATAGATGTATTTGGGGAGAGTTCCCATTTCTGAGGCCACCCAGAAGCCTGCTTTGGAGCTCCATGGGGGTTATCTCCCTCCCCTGGTGCTAGGTGATACTGGAATGTAGTGATCCCCTAGCCAGCTGATGTTGTAATGTTGTAATGGGCTAAGGGAGGGGACAGTTGGAATGCAAAAACCTTTGGGGCCAGGCTTCTGGTTTCATGGGAAAATAGTGATAAGAATTTGAGTCAAGTGTTGTAAACATTTGTGATTCAATTAGGTAACCTTTGCCAATGCTATTCTAAGGAAAATAAATATTTTCTTCATTTCCCTTATCTTATACAACATACATTCTATTATTATGAACTCAACCGTGGAATACTTATAGAGTAGGGAAACTTCTATTTAGCATAAGTAGATGTTTTGAGAAGATAAGGGTTTTTTTCAATTTTTATTTTTTAGTTTTTATCTAGTTATAGTGCATGCTTCTATTGCATTAATAGTGGCTCTTGGTAAAATAATTTTTCTTTGGCACCGAAAGAGAATGTTGTGCATTCTGAATTCAAGGCCATATTTGTAGGTTCTTTCACTGTTTGAATTTTTTTTTTTACTACTTTCAAATGACTTGAAGTCAGTGCTTAATCTACCCCAGCTGTGTGTAGGTTTTTTTTTTTTTTTTTTTTAATGCTTAATGGCTGATGGTCACATTTATATTCTGTGTACGTTTTTGCTTAAATCTAGAAATACACGCTCTCAAACTTGCCAGGTTTCCTGATTGGTCTGATAAGCTCTTTAACCCTTTTTGGCTTTTGAGATTTGAACAAAAATCCACAGACCTATGCTTCCTAATGACAAATAAGGAAGCATTTCTTGAAGTTCCTTTTAAGTTAGTGTGGGTAGAGGAGCAGGATTCGAGTAGCTTACCCTAAGGACTTTGCTAAGATTTTTTTTTTTCAGCTTCCTTTTGTGAAAATGAAAATTGTATTATCTGTTATTTACCAATTACTTGAGGCAAGTTGACTGATGCTGATGGTAAATCTATTAGCTAGCTGATCTTCTCATTTCTTCCCAAACGCTATCTATGGACCACCGTGGACCAATTGTCCAATCAAGTTACTAATGCCCAAGTTAGGCCCAAACAGTGAGTCTTTCAGGAGGGTGAGACAGATGTTTGGACAGGGTTGGGACACCTTCACAAGGAAAGCCCAGTGAATGAGACAAGGATACTAAGGCCTTTGGGCAGGGTCTTACCTTAGGGTGTCGTTGGCGTTCTCACTTTAACATTGTCCTTTATTTTGCCCTTTGAAAGAATTGTGAAGGGAGGTGGCTTACCAGAGAATTCCATCTAAGTAGATTATTTTAGTATTCTAGAGGGAGAGAGTAATATCTATGAATTTTTAACCTGGCATAAAGGCACTCCAGGGCACACAGCATTTCACCCTAATTGCATTCCCAGGCTGGTTGAAAGCTCTCAGTATTTGGCCTTTTGCCTTGTAATGCAGCTGAGGCTTGTGATTATGATACCATGATGCATGTCCTGTCACGGTTTACTGCTTAATTAATTCCTTTTGTAAAACATAGCACTATTGAGGACTAATGTTATTCTCCACCTTAAGGGCTGCTCATCTCCTGGAATGCATTCCACAAAATTTACGTCTTTGCCACCATGCAGACTTGAACACCTGAAGCAGAATTTCTGGTACACCTAGGATCACATCCTGGGTCCTTTGCTGTTAAATGTATGCTATCCAAAAATCTGGTCTGATGATTTTGTTTGGCTCACAAAAATAGCTTTGTTTTGCACTGGGGGGCATTCAGTCCTGGCACTCAGCATCTAGTTTAATGAATAGAAAACGTTGGATCAAGGAGTCTTGTTTTCCTAAGCCACTTTTCCACAGGGTATGGAGACAGTATGAGTGGACACAGTCAAACCAAGTGAAGACTACCGAGGCCTGAGTAATAATTTGATCTCACTTTAAGCCACGTGTTCCACATGTATTTGGGAAGTGAAGTTGAGCACATCTAACTTTCCTAGCACTTCAGCTCTAAGCCTGGATTTGCATCCCTAGTCTGGAGGAAAAATACTCTAAGGGAAACTAGGCTTTCTTAGAGGACAGTTTAGCAATTAAGAAACCAGCTATTTTTCTTTTAGAATTGTCTTCAGGGAATGGGGAATGAGTGGTGTGTCAGAGCATTTCTTCTAACCACGTGGAGAAGCCTCCCTGAGAAGTGTTCTGCTGAATGTGATTTTCTTCCTTCTGGGAAGCTGCCTGTCATGTCTGGGCACTTGTATTGTAGATGGAGCCTGTGGCCTGCCTCTTATCCCAGGGTAGGGCACACATTCTCATGTGGTCGACAGTGCTTTGTAGACCATAGCACAAGCCATTCCACATTAAAACCGCAGTTATCCCAGACCTGACTCTGGGCAGAAGAAGATAAAGCAAAGCCTATCCATTATTTATCACTCAGTGAAGGCGCTGCCTCAGAGGAAAGTTTTTGGTTTCTAACGATATAATCAGATAAAAAATAATGCATTCATCTTATAATTAAAAAAAAAAACAGAATTAGGGGAGGCAGCCATGAATTTCCTAAGGGGATCTTACCTGATTTAGAACAAAACAAGACAACCAACAGCCTGCATAGTACCCCCTAAAAGGCTGACATGGCAAGAAAGAATCCATCATCTGAAGAATGAGTTAAACAGTCTACACACTCTTCCTTTACTACCACCCATATGTGTTCTGTCGCCTGCTTTTCTTATCTGCAGCTACTCTGTCTTCTCTTATTATTTTGGACGGGCATTAATTATTGCAGTATGGTGCAGGGTAACGATGCTGAGGTAAGGCCAGACTACATCAGCGGAGGGAGTATTCCTAGAGAAAGGCAGAATGGAATTCTTTGGGCATTAGTGGGGTACTGTCAGGCTTTGTGGCCTGTGTAACTAGAATAAGGCATGTTAAAGTTGCATTTCTGGTGTTCTGTAAGAATTCTTAGAAGGGAATGCACACTTATTTTTCTCTACGGAGCCTTTCCTTAATTGAGGATGTGGGTATGTACACTAATAATTCAAATCATTAATGCCACCCTCTTTGACAAGTACTCCTGCATTCCCCAGCTGCTGCCACTGCTTCTGCGTTAAGGCTGTCTCTGCAGCTACCTTGATGTATTCTTGTGGGCTCTCATAAAAATGTGGGGCTCGTTTTGTTGGATTTATCAGATCCCCTGATATCTTCATGTGTGTGTGTGGTGGGGGAGGTGGCTGCAGGTAGGATGGGGCATGCCTGGTGGTGGAGGAAGTAGGAGGATGGTGATGGACACTGGAGAGAGAGCACAATGCACAAGAGATGACTGGGCTGGACTTCCTAGGAGTCAGGATGTTTATTTGCTTTAAAATTAAGTGGCTTTTTTCTAGAAGGAATTTTTATTGCCCAGTTTTCTATTTGTTGTTAAATAATTAGAGAGCAGATATATTGCGTCACAGAAAACTTAATGAGATGGTGAGTTACCTGTCATTTTAAAGAGAAAATGGAGGGCTCTACCTCTGTTATCCTCACATTGTAATACTGGCCCGTTATTTCAGCTACTTGCCTCTAGCTGCTCTTCTCCTACCTTTTTCCCTTCTCCCTGCAGACTTTTATTGTGATTATTTCCCAAGTAGTCCTTTCTAGCACTTTGTTGCTTCATTTGTTTTAGTGCTAATGAAATGGCTGACAGTCATTGAGGGCAGGAGGAAAAAGCACCAGGTCTGACCATTCAAGGTACTATTTACTTGCCTCCCAGATAACTAAACATAAGTTTATATTTCCATGGCAATCAGAATCATTTTGGCCTGATTTATACAGCAATTTATAGTTTATAAGGAAGCATTATTTACCATATCTTATTTAATCTCCCGCACAACCTTATATGGTAAGTAGAAGATGTTGCATTATTGTCCCCATTTTGCAGGTGAGGAAACTGAGGCTCAGTGGTTATAATGTTCTATCCTTTCAAAGAATGAGCACAGTCAGCACTTGATAATGCCAAATTCAGGATTCTAAATGCTACCAGCCAGCTGGTTGCAGAGAGGAGTCCAACCCTGTTCCACTTGTCATTTGTCTCCATTAAATAAATTTGAAATTGCAACGGCTCTGAAGAGACTCTTTGTTACTGACCTGACATTTACACATTTTCACTAGGTCTATAGTATTTCTACACATTTAGTGAAAAAGATAACTTACTTTAGAAAGGCATACTCATAATTGATGTTAAGTATGTGGTAAGTATATGATTAGCAGGGAAGGTCTGTGACTATCTCTGTGTTTATGTGTCTATACATGTGTAAATGTGTATGTGTGTGACTTGTCCAAAGTTTTATCACTCTTAACTGATAATATGAATGAGGGGCCATTCTAGGTCTTTTAGTGTTCATAAAATCTTACTGATGAATTTTTACACGAATTTAGTACTTTAAACATAATTGGATACACTCTACCTAATAATCTCTCGATGCATGTCAGAGCCCTAGGTCTAGTGGTTTAAGCAAGTAAGGCTTCCTTCTTCCTCCCTTACCGCCACATAAGACTGGGCCTGGAGGTAAGTAATCCAGGGTTAAAGTGGTGGTTTACAAGATGACGCTCAGGGCACAGACTGTCTTCCTGTTCTGCCATCCCCCATGTGCTGCAGTCATCCTCTCAATGCAAAGGGGGCCGGCCACACCGCAGGCGCTGCACCTTCATTGCAGACAAGGAGGAGGACACGTGCCCGTTGTCCATGCCCTTTTCAAAAATTTTCCTGAAAGCACAGTGACTTTTGACAAATTGTAAATAGCAGTGTCTGCCGAGTGCTGCTAGTGGGTCTTTGGAGGCAAGCATTTTAGCTGGGTATGTTGCTACTCTCAGAAAACAGGGCTTCTGTTAGCAAAGAAGAAGAAGAGATAAATGGGTTCCACAGTAGAGTAGCCGGTTTCATTATTAAAGCCATATTTATATCACTAAAAACCAGTTCCAGAGATTGGGTAAGACAGTAACGGCTCACTGTGGAGTTGAGCAATTATTTGGATTGAGACTTAATATGTCTTTTATTCTCCCATGGAAGTCAAATAGTACATCAGAAATGGGAAGCACATTTCCTATTAAGAGTCACTGGCCTATAGGGATTAATTTACAAATAGACTATCTTTAAAAGAAAACTAAAGATAAGAAGAAAAAGTTGGAAGGTTCAGTTCTGCTGTTTTTCAACCGGGCATTAGGTAATCTAAAATTCCATTAGGCTCGGTGCCTGTGGCTCAACGGGCTAAGGCGCCAGCCAAGTACACCTGAGTTGGCAGATTCAAATTCAGCCCCCGGGCCCGCCAAACAACAAAGATGGCTGCAACCAAAAAATGGCCAGGCGTTGTGGCGGGTGCCTGTAGTCCCAGCTACTTGGGAGGCGGAGGCAAGAGACTCGCTTGAGCCCAGGAATTGGAGGTTGCTGTGAGCTGTGTTGCCACAGCACTGTATCCAGGATGACAGCGTGAGGCTCTGTCTCAAAACAAAACAAAATAAAGTATGTATGCATGTATATATTAAATGTATGTATATATGTATTATGTATAAATATGTATGTGTACAATACATATTTTATTTCATTGATCTACGGAATGATTCTTTTGTTTTCAGTTTCATTTTTAACTCTGCCCTAATTTTGGTTATTTATTTTCTTCTGCTGTGTTTGGGGTTAATGTTCTTCCTTTTCCAGTTGCTTTTGATGATCCATTAAGTTGTTGGCTTCCTCTCTTTCTGTTTTCTTTTTCTTTTCTTTCTTTCTTTCATTTTTTTTTCTTTTGAGACAGAGTCTCAAGTTGTCATCCTGGGTAGAGGGCCATGGTATCACAGCTCACAGCAACGTCAAATTCTTGGGCTTAAGCAATTCTCTGGCCTCAGGCTCCCAAGTAGCTGGGACTATAGGCACCTACCACAATGCCTGGCTATTTTTTTTTTGTTGTAGTTGTCATTGTTTGGCAGGCCCAGGCTGGATTCGAACCTGCCAGCTCCGGTGTATGTGACTGGTGCCCTAGCTGCTGAGCTACAAGTGCCAAGCCTCTTTCTGTTTTCCCGAGGAAGGCTTCCAACGCTATAAATGTCCTTCTGAGTACTGATTTTGTTGTATTCCACAGGTTTTGATAACTTGTGTCTTAATTATCATTTTGTTTCAAAAATGTGGTGATTTCCTTCTTAATCTTGTCTTTGACCCAGCTATCATTCAGCCTAAGGTTATTCAGTTTCCATGACGTTATTTGAGTATGAAGATTCCTGTTGCTGTTGAGTTCAACTTTTATTCCACAGTGGTCCGAGAAGATACAAGGAATAATTTTTTTTTTTTTTTGTAGAGACAGAGTCTCACTTTAGCACCCTTGGTAGAATGCCATGGTGTCACATAGCTCATAGCAACCTCCAACTCCTGGTCTTAGGTGATTCTCTTGCCTCAGTCTCCCTAGTAGCTGGGACTACAGGTGCCTGCCATAATGCCTGGCTATTTGTTGCAGTTTGGCCAGGGCTGGGTTTGAACCACTACCTTTGGTATATGGGGCTGGCACCCTACCCACTGAACCCTAGGCACCTCCCAGGAATAATTTCTATTCTTTTAAATTTGCTGAGGTTAGACTTGGGTACTAGGATATGATTTTGGAGGATGATCCATGGGCTGATGAGAAGAATGTATTCAGTTTTATTAGGATTAAATGTTCTGTAGAGGTCTGTTAAGTCCATTTGTTCTAGGGTCAGGTTTAAGTCTAATATTTCTTTGGTTAGTTTGTTCTTGGAGGGTCTATCCAAAACTGTCAAAGGGGTGTTAAAATCTCCAACTATTATAGTATATAAAGATATCAAGTTGTTCATATCCATTAGGGTTTGCTTTATAAATTGAGGAGCATTATGGTACGGTGCATAAATGTCAATTATCAAAATCTCTTCATGTTGGGTGTTTCCCCTGACAAATAGTAGTGACCATCTTTATCTTTCTTTATCTTTGTCAGTTTAAAGCCAATTGTATCTGCAACTAAAATTACAACCCCTGCTTTTTTCTGGTTTCCATTTACCTGTATTATAGATGTCCATCCTTTCACCCTGAGGCTATTTTTATCCTCTTAAGGTAAGATGAGATTCTTGTATGCAGTAAATATCTGGTCTGAGTTTATGTATCCAGTCAGCCAGCCTGTGCCTCAATTAATGTGAATGGACAATTTACATTATTACATTATTCACATTAATTGAAAGAATTGATAAGTCTGGTTGTGTTTTGGGTGTCATGTTTTTTGGATGTCCAGTGGACATTTGTAATCCTTTTGCCACTGTAGAAGTTGGGTTTTGTTCAAAAATTTCTGAGTGAGATTACTTTGGTGGTAGAGCATTATGCTGGAGGATGGGTCTGAGAATATCCTGGAGAGCTGGTTTAATTATGGCAAATTTCTTCAACATGTATATTTCATTAAAGTATTTGATTTCTCCATCACAGATGAAACTCAGTTTAGCTGGATACAGGATCCTGGAGCTGAAATTTGTTTTGTTTTGGGAGATTTAAGGTCGATGACCATCCTTTTCTGGCTTGAAACGTTTCAGCTGAGAGATCTGCAGTGATTCTGATCTTTCTCCCTTTGTAGGTGATGCTTTTCTTAAGTCTGGCTGCTTGCAGAATTTTCTCCTTCGTCTTAACATTGGCAAAGTTAATCACAATATGTCTAGGAGATGCTTTATTTGGATTGAGTCTTGCTGGGGTTCTGAAACTGTCTGCTATCTGAATTTTTTTTTTTTTGAGACAGAGCCTCAAGCTGTCACCCTGGATAGAGTGCTGTAGCATCACAACTCACAGCAACCTCCAATTCCTGGGCTCAAACGAGTCTCTTGCCTTTGCCTCCCAAGTAGCTGGGACTATAGGCGCCCACCACAACGACTGGCCATTTTTTGGTTGCAGCCATCATTGTTGTTTGGCGGGCCCGGGCTGGATTCGAACCTGCCAGCTCAGGTGTATGTGGCTGGCACCTTAGCCCATTGAGCCACATGCGCCAAGCCTACTATCTGAATTTCTGTATCTCTTGCAATGCTTGGGAAATTCTCCTCCATAATCTATATCTTTAGAACCATCTTCTTCTCCTTTAGGAATTCCTGTAAGACAAATGTTTGATCTTTTGGAGTGATACCACAACTCTTTCAGGGAATGATCAGTTTTTGGTCTCCATTTGTCTGCCTCTTTGAGCATTTAGGAACTTCAAAAGCTTTGTCTTCAGTTTCAGAGATCCTTTCTTCTTCCTGGTCAACTGTATTACTGAGGAATTCTACTGTATTTCAGAGCTCCTCGACTAACTTTTTCATTTCCTTGAGCTTTGCTATCTCTTTTCTCATTATGTCCATATCTTTGGTGACTTTGTCTTTGAATTCATTAATTTCTTGAGATAACTTTAGAACTACTCTTTGGATTTCAGTTTCTAACTTTTCTTCCATTCTATTCATCTCATTTGCCATTCATATCCTGAATTTGATTTCTGACATTTCAGCCATTTGTCTATGCGAGGCATCTTCAGTTATATCTCCTTGGTAGGGTGCAATGGCATCATAGCTCACAGCAACCTCAAACGTTTGGGCTTAAGCAATTTTCCTGCATCAGCCTCCCAAGTAGCTAGGACTACAGATACCCACCCCAGTGCCTGGCTATTTTTTTGTTGTGGTTGTCATTGTTTTAGATGGCCCCAGGCCGGGTTCAAACCTGCCACCCTCAGTGTATGTGGCTGGTACTGTAACCACTGTGCTACAGGTGCTGAGCCAAAATAACTCATTTTTGACCAGTATGTCAAGTAGTTTTCTCATAAATCAAACACATTTATCATAATCCTAATTGAGCAATATTTCTTACACTTTAGTTGACAAAGAGATGATGCAAAAAATAAGAGAGGAATCTATTTTACAAGCACAAGAGAGAGCAAAAGAAGCCACAGAAGCAAAAGCTGCATCAAAGAGGGAAGATCAAAAATATGCACTAGATGCCATGATGAAGGTAAGTTGGGATTAATAGGCAAGTCCTCTAAAGAGTAGTAGTGAACTACATAAGGATAATTTTGTTCCAACCACTGAACTTCCTCAGAACTTTATTCATACTTTGGTATAGGACTTACTATGTTATATAAGCTATTCCTACCTACATGTGTTTTTGAAAATCTGTATGAAAGTTGAGGATGTCAAAGTTGGATGATTGATTCAGGGAAAGGGTTCTAATTAGGGAAGTAAAAATCATAAAGTTTCTGTGGTATAAGTGTTTAACTTTCTACTCTTAGAGTAATGGACATGATTATCTAAAATAAGAAAAGCATAGACTAAATAAAGAAAAGCAACACTAAATGTTGGGAAATTAATTTCTTTTTAACTGTCAGGGTTTTAAAGTGAAAGCTTTAATTAGCAATATTTTTTTTTGAGATATAATTCACATACCATACAATTTATCTATTTAAAGCATACAATTCAGGCTCAGTGCCTGTTGCTCAGTGTTGCTAGGTGCCAGCCACATACACCAGAGCTGGCGAGTTCGAACCCAGCCCAGGCCTGCCAAACAACAATGACCACTATAACCAAAAAAATAGGTGGGCGTTATGGCAGGCGCTTGTGGTCCCAGCTACCTGGAAGGCTGAGGCCAGAGAATTCCTTAAGCCCAAGAGTTTGAGGTTGCTGTGAGCTATGATGCCATGGCACTCTACCAGGGGCAACATAGTGAGACTCTGTCTCGAGAAAAGAAAAAGCATATAATTAAATGGTTTTGGGTATATTCAGACTTGTGTAATCATCACCACAGTCAATTTTAGAGCATTTTCCAGCACCTGTAGCACAGTGGTTACAGCATCAGCCACAAACACCAAGAGTGGCAGGTTTGAACCTGGCCTGGGTATACTGGACATGAATGAAGAAAACAAACAGCCCAAAGTTTTGCTGATCTAACACCACAGGAAGAGGTAGCATTACAATAAAGGTTGGCGGCTCGGCGCCTGTGGCTCAACAGGCTAAGGCGCCAGCCACGTACACCTGAGCTGGTGGGTTCAAATCCAGCCCGGACCAACCAAACAACAATGAGGGCTGCAACCAAAAAATGGCCGGGCATTGTGGTGGGCGCCTGTAGTCCCAGCTACTTGGGAAGCAGAGGCAAGAGACTCGCTTGAACCCAGGAATCGGAGGTTGCTGTGAGCTGTGATGCCACGGGACTCTATCCAGGCTCTGTCTCAAAAAAATAAAAATAAAAAGGTTGGTTTGGCACCTATAGCACAGTGATTATGTTGCCAGCCACGTACACCGAGGGTCACAGGTTCGAACCTGGCCCACGCCAGCTAATCAACTGCAGCAAAAAGAAATAGACGAGCATTATGGTGGGTGCCTGTAGTCCCAGTTACTTGGGAGGCTGAAGCAAGAGAATCTCTTAAGCCCAAGAGTTAAAGTTGCTGTGAGCAGTGATGCTACAGCACTCTACCAGGGCAACAGCTTGAGACTCTGTCTCAAACAAACAAACACAAAAAGACAATGGCTTATTAAGCCAGACAGTCATTCAAGATTAAAAGAACTATAGATTTGGCTCGGCGCCTGTGGCTCAGCGGGCTAAGGCACCAGCCACGTACACCTGAGCTGGGGGGTTCGAATCCAGCCCGGGACCCTCCAAACAACAATGATGGCTGCAACCAAAAAATGGCCAGGTGTTGTGGCAGGCGCCTGTAGTCCCAGCTTCTTGGGTGGCGGAGGCAAGAGACTTGCTTGAGCCCAGGAATTGGAGGTTGCTGTGAGCTGTGATGCAACAGCACTCTCTCCAGGGTGACAGCTTGAGGCTCTGTCTCAAAAAAATAAAAATAAAAAAACTGTAGATTTCCTCTAATTTTTTTTGGGGGGGGACAGAGCCTAAAGCTGTCACCCTAGGTAGAGTGCCATGGCATCACAGCTCATAGTAACCTCCATCTCCTGGGCTCAAGCCATTCTCCTGCCTCTGCTTCCCAAGTAGCTGGGACTACAGACGGCTGCCACAATGCCTGGCTATTTTTTTTTTTTTTTTGGTTGCAGCCGTCATTATTGTTTGGCAGCCCAGACTGGATTCGAACCCACCAGCTCAGGTGTATGTGGCTGGCGCCTTAGCCACTTGAGCCACAGGCGCCGAGCCAGATTTCCTCTTCTTCAGAAACTTGGTATAGGAACTGAGAGAACATTATTCTCCTATTACTTATCTTTGCTGTCTCTGTTAAACTAATATCCTATGGTATGTGGCATCCTTTTTTTGAGCAGTACAAAACACTTAAAATAGAATTCCTTTGTGGGTCATCAAGTAGGGCGCCGGCCCCATATATGGAAAATGGCAGGTTCAAACTCACAGAAAAATAGCCGGGCGTTGTGGTGGGTGCCTGTAGTCCCAGCTACTCGGGAGGCTGAGGCAAGAGAATCACCTAAACCCAGGAGTTGGAGGTTGCCGTGAGCTGTGTGATGCCATGGCACTCTACCGAGGGCAATAAAGTAAGACTCTGTCTCTACAAAAAAAAAAAAAAATCCAATTCCTTTGTGTACATTGATTATTCCTCTGGCCTTATGAGTTTTTCTATTACTGTACATTACTCCTTTAAATTATATCTTTCCTGTGTTACATAACTTTTCATGTAAAGCTCTTTAATTGTTTAACATTTGTCTCTGTGTCATAATAAAAAATATTTTGTCTCTCCCTCACTTTCCCCTTCTTGGCACGAACTCCTAAAACCATTATAATTTCCTGAGTGATAGGGGTGCTAGGTTCATCTGTTGTTCTATTATTTGGACTTTGACACAGGTTCCTGGTCAGTTACTAATTCCTTGGAATTTCCTGGGTGATAGGAATGTCTTTTGTCCTAATGAGGCAACTCTTAGTAGGCTCCTGGATGAAGACTGGTCACCAGAAAAACCAAGCTATGATTAGAAGCCTGTCACTTTCAGCTCCACCCCTCATCCTTTGAGAATGAGATAGGGGCTAGAGATTGAGTTAATAATCAAGCATACCTACATGATGAAGTCTCCATAAAAATCCTGAGACCATGGGTTTAGGGAACTTCTGGGTTGCTAAACACAGGCAGAGTGGTGCCTCTGGAGAGGGCATAGAAGCTCTGCTCCTTCCCCTATACCTTGTTCTGTACATCTTTTCCATTTTGTTCTTTTTATATTATAAAAGGGGTTGAATCCTTTTATTAAAAAACAGGTAGGATGGCTCGAAGGAGTAGGGCGCCGGCTCCATATGCCGGAGGTGGCGGGTTTAAACCCAGCTCTGGCCAAAAACTCCAAAACAAACAAAAAGATAGGTAGACACAAATAAAGTATTTTTCTAAGTCCTGTGTGCCATTCTAGCAAAACGAGCAAACCAGAGGAGGGAGTTTTAGGAACCCTCAGTTTATAACTGGTTGGTCAGAAGGACCAGAGACTGGATTTATGATTGGCTTCTAAGTAGGGACAGTCTGGTGGGACTGAGCCCATAACCCGTGGGATCTGATGCTAACTCCAGGTAGGTAGTGTTAGAATTGAATTAAAGGACAGAGTATTATGGGAGAATCAGAGTAGGAAACACCACACATTTTGGTGACTAGAGTGAAGTATGGGCTGGGCCCAGTGGCTCTCACCTATAATCCTAGTGCTCTAGGAGGTGAAGGTGGGAGGATTGCTCGAGCTCACGAGTTTGAGACCACCCTGAGCAAAAGCAAGACCCCCTGTCTCTACTAAAAAAAAAAAAAATAGCTAGGCATTGTGCTAAGTGCCTGTAGTCCCAGCCACTTGGGAAGGTGAGGCAACAGGATTGCCTGAGCCCAGGAAACTGAGGTTGGGCTGTGAACAATGATGATGCCATGATACTCTGCCCAGAGTGACAGAGTGAGACTCTGTCTCAAAAACAAATAAACAAACAAACAAGAACTGAAGTATGAAATGTTGTGAGAGTATAAAAAGAGTAAACAGGTTTTTTTCCTATACAGTTCTCTTTGATATAAATAATCTCTCTTTTTTTTTTTTTTTTTTTTGAGACAGAGCCTCAAGCTGTCACCCTGGATAGAGTGCTGTGGCATCACAGCTCACAGCAACCTCCAATTCCTGGGCTCAAGCGAGTCTCCTGCCTCCACCTCCCAAGTAGCTGGAATTACAGGTGCCCACCACAACACCCGGCCATTTTTTGGTTGCAGCCCTCATTGTTGTTTGGTGAGCCTGGGCTGGATTCGAACCTGCCAGCTCAGGTGTATGTGGCTGGCGCCTTAGCCCATTGAGCCACAGGCGCTGAGCCTATATAATCTCTCTTTTCCCTCTATCATAAGCTTTGTGCTATTTACTTCTTCGTATTTTTCTTGACATTGTAGTTCCATCTGTCACCTACTCTGTGAAGCTTTTTTTTTGAACCTCAAGCTGTCGCCCTGGGTAGAGTGCTGTGGCATAATAGCTCACAGCAACCTTTAACTCCTGGGCTCAAGCGAGTCTTCTGCCTCCGCCTCCCAAGTAGCTGGGACTACAGGTGCCCACCACAAAGCCTCGCTATTTTTTGGTTGCAGCCGTCATTGTTGTTTGGCAGGCCCGGGCTAGATTTGAACCTGCCAGCTCAGGTGTATGTGGCTGGTGCCTTAGCCACTTGAACCATAGGCCTGGAGCCCTGTGAAGCCTTTCTTGATCTTTCCTTTTCATCACCATTCCCTGAAGAGTTAGATTTTAACTGTGTCTTTTTTTTTTTTTTTTTTTTTTGAGACAGAGCCTCAAGTTGTCACCCTGGATAGAGTGCCATGACATCACAGCTCACAGCAACCTCCAATTCCTGGGCTCAAGTGAGTCTCCTGCCTCCGCCTCCTAAGTAGCTGGGACTACAGGTGCCCACCACAATGCCCGGCCATTTTTTGGTTGCAGCCATCATTGTTTGGCGGGCCTAGGCTGGATTTGAACCCACCAGCTCAGGTGTACGTGGCTGGCGCCTTAGCCGCTTGAGCCATAGGCGCCAAGCCAATATATCTGTGTCTTTAATATAGTTAATTATAGGCTAGGAGCCCGTGGCTCAAGTGGCTAAGGCACCAGCCACGTACACCTGAGCTGGTGGGTCCGAATCCAGCCGGGGCCCACCAAAACAATGACGGCTGCAACCAAAAAATAGCCGGGTGTTGTGGTGGGCGCCTGTAGTCCCAGCTACTTGGGAGGCTGAGGCAAGAGAATCGCTTAAGTCCAGGAATTAGAGGTTGCTGTGAGCTGTGATGCCACAGCACTCCATCCAGGGCGACAGCTTGAGGTTCTGTCTCAAAAAAAAAAAAAATATATATATATATATAGTTAATTATAAATTAAAATTATAGATGTAGTTCCCTTAACTACATCTTGGCTATAATACTAAGACTTTCCTATTATATTTGGTTATAAGAGCATTTTTCGTAATTAATACTAAGTCTTATGTGGTTTT